>OMPJ01041058.1:0-11174 GCA_900312935.1 Carapus acus
AAAAAACAAGTGGATAAAACGAAGGTGGTATGTCGTCATTGTTTTACTGAGGTCGGCTATGTTTCGTGCAACACTTCAAACATGCTCACTCACCTGAGACGGCACCACCCAAGTGCTAAGATTACCGGGACAAGAAAGAAACCCCCCCGTAGCGCAAACGCCACTGATATCTGCGTCCAAGCATCCTTTCAATCACAATTCCGATCGGGCAAAAGCCATTTCAACATCCATTGGTGTTTTTATTGCATCGGATGCATTGGATTTTTTTGTTTAGTGTTTGAAAGGAATTTATTATTTTCAATTTTAATATTTTAATTTGTAACATTGATAACCATTTGAGGATATTTAATTTAACTTAATGGTACCAAGCAGCACTTTGAATTTATTTACGATTTCTGCTTGTATATTGACAATTTTTGGTTAAATAAACAACACGCCGTGGAAGAAAATGGTTTTGCATTTTGTTTCCATACTGTACCGAAAATGTACCGAACCGTGACCCCCCTCTACCGAGTACGTACCGAACCGTGATTTTTTCATACCGTTACACGCCTAGACAGGAGTGTTCGATTAAACCTTTCTGCTTGACCATTTCTCGCTGGGTGGTAAGATGTTGTGCGGGAGCCTTGAATGCCGCAGTATTCTTCCAGCTTAGAAAAGAGCTTGTTCTTGAACTCCTTGCCCTGATCATGATGCAACTTGGCAGGAAATCCAAACTTGACCATTAAGTCTCCAAAGATTTTTTCAGCTGCTGTTCTTGCTGACTTGTTGGTACATGCATGTGCCTGGGCAAAGCATGTGAAATGATCTATGATCAGGAGGATGTACTCATATCCTCCTTTACAGCTTTCCAGATGCAGGAAATATACTGTATTGTCACCATCTCGAAGGGATATGTGGTGGCAACATTAACCAGCGGTGCTCTGGTAGGCTTGTTTGGGCGCTTCCGCTTCAGACTTCGACACACCTTCGTCACATAATGGTCCACAACCCTCTGCATGTGAGGCCAATAGAATCGGTCACGGATCAGGCTGTGTGTCCTCTCCACGCCAAGGTGTCCCATTTCCTCATGAAGCTCCCTGTAGATCAGCTGATGGAACGTCTTTGACAACACCAGTTGAGTCTGAGCCACTGACTTTCTGTACAGGATACCATCTTCATTGACATCTAATTTGTTCCTGTCCCTGATTAGAACAGAGATGTCATCATGTCGATCCTTTCCTCTCAGATGAGGCCACTGTCCTGTCATGACATATCCTCGCACCTTTCCAATGACTGGATCCTCTTCGTGCGCTTTCTTGAGAGCCTCTATGGAGATTTCTGCAACTGGGGATGTCACCCGCTCCTGTTCTACGTCAGCGCATGCTGCAGTGATGGTGTTAGGACATAACCAGGGCTCATGTCCGTTGGACTCAAGTTGATGTGCCTGTGTGACGGCTGTTATTACCTCTGGCTCTGTTTCCTGTGAGCAGATGCACATGTACTGCTCCATGTCAAGCGGCATGCGCGACAACCTGTCTGTGTCTCCATTCCTGGCTCGTACTTGATGGAGAAATTGAAGTCTGCCAGCTCAGCAATCCATCGGTGTGTTGTGGCATTCAGTTTTGCAGTGGTTAAAACATACAGTAGGTTAAAGGATTATTGTCGGTGTAGACAATGAAGGGGGGTGCATAATAGAGGTACTCACAAAACCTTTCACAGATGGCCCACTTCATGGCTAAGAACTCCAACTTGCCCGAATGAAGGGAGTAATTCTTTTCAGGAGCTTTCTGTTTATTGACCAATACCCTATTACAACCAACTTGCCTTGCTGTCTCTGGTACAGTACTGCACCGAGCCCCTCCTGTGAGGCGTCACAATGCAGCACAAACGGCTTGTCAACGTCTGGATAGCCGAGGAGTGGTGGATGCAGCAGGTGCTTTAGGAGCTGACAGAGCACTTCCTGGTGTTGTTCTGTCCAGGTGATTGGTCGACTCGACGGGTGCTGATCTGATTTCTTGGTTCTTCCCTCATTCTTAATTATTTCTGATCCGTATACTTTGCTCTGTGATGTGTTTTCAGTGTATGACAGCGTGCACGGTGGCTTGGTGAAAAATTGCGATACTGGTGATAGTATGACAGGAAGCCCAGCTTTTTCTCAGATCCCCCACAGTCTCAGGTTGGCGGTCTCTGAGTGCTCGTATCGGCAATCCATGCAGTGGCCATCTTTGGACACTGTCCTCTCTAGGAATTTCACTCGGTCTTTGAACACATCACACTTTTTTGTTGTTAATTTGACTCCACGTGCTTGATAGCGACGCAATACCTCTCTCAGATCCAGCAGATGGTCGTCAAAAGTCTTGCTGTGGACGAGGTTGTCATCCAGGTATGGCTGAGATGTTTCATCACGCAAACCTGTGAGGCACTCCTCCATGCTGCGCTGGAACTCTGTTGGAGCCAAGGACAGGCCAAAAGGGATCCTAAACCACTCGTACTGGCCCCAGGGTGTTATCTTGGTTGTGAGTGGTCTGCTACTTTCTTCCACAAACCCTTGATGATAGGCCTTGCCCTGGGCCAGTATTGAAAACCATGCACTGCCAGTCAAGCTGTTCAACATGTCCTGGACTTGAGGCATAGGGAGGCGGTCTGATTGATGCTTACAGGGATGGATTTCCGATTCAGCTCACGATAATCCACACAAAGACGTAAACTCCCATCCTTCTTGCGCACGCAGACTGTAGGTGATGAGTATGGGGTCTGGGATTATTGAATCCATCCTCTATTCAGTAAGTCCTCCATATACTGCTTCACCTCTTTATGGAGTGGTTTGGGCACGGATGTGTAAGTGCACCTCACTGGAGTTGTGTCACTCAGTCTGATTTTTAACTGCAGAGAGGATGCAGCCAACATCATTCTCATCCTTCTAAAATACTGCACATTAATCTTTTAGCATCTACTTCACCTCCTCTTGCTGGTCTGGTGTTAGGCGATCAACAGACACTGGAGGGTCCTATGAATCATGTTTGCAACTGGGTAACTGTCTGTTTTCTTCTTTGTGCTTTGCAGGAGCGTTGGCTGTGTCTGTTTTTTTCCCACAGTGATCGTCATTCTGCTCGCTGCTCTGCACTATGTGTATTAACACTTTTTTACAGTCAATAGTGAAAGCATCACTTACTGCAGCAGGTGTGACTTCTGGATGCTGCTTCATTCCATTCATCACCAGCTGCTCGATCACATTGTAGCCAATTATTGGTGGGTCTGCAACTCCTGGTTCATTCGAGACAAGCACTGGCACGAGCAGCTCTGGTTGTGGACTCTGATTTGTTCCAAGTTTGAACTTCATTTCAGCCCAGCCAGCAAATGGTATGACTATTTGATTCGCTGCTTTTCCAACGAGGGCTTCATCTTAACCCAGGAGCTCACTGAGGCTGCGTAGCAGGATGTGTGGGAGGCAGGACTTTTTGTCCATCTGTTGTTGATTGTATTGTTGATTGTATTTTGACCTGTGAGCCTGTGTCCTACAATGCTTGTGTTGCTACTCCCTCAAACCCGCAATCCACCATACACTTCTTTCCGATGAGAGCTTTCAGCTTGGCTTGGCGATGTAACGGTAGATGACTGGCGTAGGTAGCACCCACGATCTGTGCAGTCTTCCCACCTCCCTCGAACTTCGTCTCCAGCTGCCTGATCCTCTTGCAGAGAAGCTCATGCACCTTGTCATCTGGTTCAGCTTGCCTTGTGGTGAATGGGCTCGGCATTGTGACAGTCTGTATAGTGCCTTTAATGTTGTCTGGTTTCACTGTTAGCCCCCTCTGTCCTCTACAGCCCCTTGAGAAGTGCTCTGACTGTCCACACTTAAAACAGTGTTCACACTGCTCACTTGTCTCTTGCTCCTGACATGCTTTATATCCCCTTTTAACAGTCAATCTCATTTGGCGAGGGGGCCCTTGTGGGTTAGTCATGCTTTTCCTTAATTCAGCCATTTCTTCTCTCAGCTGCCTGACTGCTTAATAGAGGTCTGAGTCTCTTGAACTGGCTTGGTGGCTTGCGATTCCTGGGCTTGACAGCTTCAGCTGACTGTTCTTGAACCCCCACTCTGACCCCAGCTGCACACTGGCCCTGCTGACTGATCTGCATCTCTGTCTGTATTTCATTTACTTTTGTGACTTTGCTGCTTTTGTTCTTTCGTTGCTTTGATTGTCGTTCTGATTCAACACTAGCTGCCTCATTCATTCTGTCAATGACAATTTCATCTGTTACGTTCTGATCGTCAAGATATGTTTTAAGCTGAAACTTGATGTGGTCTCTTAACAGCCCAGTACTAGCTGACCTCAAGACTTTCCTCTGGATGAGCTCTGCACTGTATTGCTCATCTGAGCCGGCATCACCGGAAGCAAGCAAAAGTCTCTCTTTTAGTTTGATGGCTGTAAAGAGGAAGTTCTGAGGGGACTCACGACTGTCTTTGGTTATGTTTACTAGTCAGTGATACAAGTCTGTTGAGCTGTCCTCTTTGAAATGTCCCTTCAATGTCGTCTACGACTGGGTGAGGGTTAAGTCTCTTTTTATCTCCAGCATGTCGTGAAGACTCAAACCTGGACTGATTGACTTGATGACGGCCCTCATGACTTCAGCCTCACTGTGTCCTTTTGCCAGGCCTCTGTCCATCTGGAGGTTTGTATATGAGAGTTTGTCCTTTTGTCCCTTCTCCCCAATCTGACTACAGATCTTGAAATCTCTTCTTATGGTCACTTCCGGAAGTAGATCCACAGCTGTAGCCATCACGGTTTGTGTAACAGGAACTTGACTTGTAGATGCACTACTCATTCTCTCACTTAGCCTGTGACTCTTCTGCCAGACTCATTTCTTCGTCTTTTGGACTGATTTGTACTGCACCTATATTCGCTTCATTGTCAGAGGTCTCCATACTTCTGATCATCTCATTCACTCGTTGCGTCAATGTCCTTAGCTAATGAGCTGCAATTCTCTGCTCTTCATTCATCGCGTCATCCATAGATTCGGTAATTAGTCTGATTAACGCTCGCCTTGTTGTGGCCTTCCCAGTGTCAATTTTTTTTTCACCACACACCTTTTTGAGTTGGTTCACTTGTAGACCCCAATGTTAAAATATGGTCAAGGTTAGGGTTAGGGTTTGCTATTATCATATCCTCCTGAGACCCATAGAAAAAAAAGTTTGTTAATTTCTTTTTTTTACACCACATGTAGGAGCAAGTCCAGTACTTGGCGACTGCAATGTGATCCAGAGCCTGGTTGACACGCTGCGCATTAAATACCGTACGCTGATTATGATGCGACCGGACACTTCTTCTGGTGCGATGTGAATCAGGAACCAGGAATCTTTTATTGTCATTACAGCAATTGAATTGAGTAATGAAACTAAGGTGCTCCATCCCGGTGTAAGAAGTTATGATTTATTGGAAACGTAAAAGTCATCAGTGCATCAAGCCAGTGAGCTTCGGAGATGTCAAACGTGCACAATTACATCACTTTGACGATGCATCTTAAAGTGGATATGGGACGGTAGTATATCTGCGGATGATAAATCATGGGAATGACATCCAGGTCTCTTTCCTGCTCTGTAAAGCCAGAGTGACCCCACTGAAGCAGTAACTATTCCCCGGCTCGAGTTAACAGCAGCTATCCTAGCCTTCAGAGTGGACTCATTGTTAAAGGCGGAACTGAACTTCCAGTTGGAAGATCCAGTCTTTTGGACTGATAGCACTTCAGTGTTGAAGTGACTTAACAAAGAGGACAGACGCTTCCACACATTTGTTGCCAGTAGGATCTCGATCATCAGAGAAGCAACTGAACCCTCACAGTGGAGACATGTCAGTTCCAAAGACAATCCAGCTGACAATGCATCCAGGGGAAAGAGGGCCTCTGATTTTTTTGAGCAGCAGCAGATGGTTGGAAGGTCCCACATGTCTTTGGAGACACGAAGAGGATTGGCCAAACTCTATGTTAGACACCTCAATGGACTCTAATGACCAGGAGGTCAGGAAGGAGGTAACAGTGAATACCATCAATGTGTGTGACATGTCTAGTCCATGTTCAAACGTAAGGGTGTTCATTTGTGCACTTGGCACCAGGACACCCTCGGCCGGAGGTCAATGATCGATTTTGGAATCGTGTCATCTGACCTTTGGCCGCATGTTCTGGACATGCGGGTTAAGAGAGGGGCGGAGCTGTCAACTGATCACCACCTGGTCGTGAGTTGGATCCGCCTGCGGGGGAGGAAGCCGGACAGATGCGGCAGGCCCAAACATATTGTGAGGGTCTGCTGGGAACGTCTGGCGGAGCCCTCCGTCAGAGACACTTTCAACTCGCACCTGCGGAAGAACTGCAAACAGATCCCGTGGGAGGCTGGGGACATAGAGTCCGAGTGGACCATGTTTTCCACCTCCATAGTCAAAGCAGCAGCCCGAGTCTGTGGCCGCAAGGCTGCGGGTGCCTGTCGTGGCTGCAATCCCCGAACCCGGTGGTGGACACCGGAAGTAACGGATGCCGTCAAGCTGAAGAAGGAGGCCTACAGGGCTCATTTGTCCTGTGGGTCTCTTGAGGCAGCTGACAGGTACCATCAGGCCAAGGGTGCGGCAGCACGGGCTATTACGGAAGCAAAAACACGGGCCTGGGAGGAGTGCGAAGAGGCCATGGAGAGGGACGGCCTCGAGAAAGTTCTGGCAAACCGTCCGGCGCCTCAGGAAGGGAAAGCAGTGCTCCACCAACACTGTCTACAGTGGAGGTGGGGAACTGCTGACCTCAACTGAGGATGTAGTCGGGCAGTGGCAGGAGTGCGTGTTCTGTCCTGGCCGTGGAACACTGGACCAACTCTATACTCTCCGCAGAATACTGTAGGGATCATGGGAGTTTGCCCAACCAGTCCACATGTGCTTTGTGGACTTGGAGAAGGCATTCGACCGGGTCCCTCGCAGTGCTCTGTGGGGGGTGCTACGGGAGTATGGAGTACATGGCCCCTTATTACGGGCTGTGCGGTCTCTATACGACCAGAGCAGGAGTCTGGTCTGCATTGCCGGCAATAAGTCAGACGTATTCCCAGTGCATGTTGGCCTCCGCCAGGGCTGCCCTTTGTCACCGGTCCTGTTAATCATCTATATGGACAGGATTTCTAGGCGCCGTCAGGGTCCGGAGGGGGTCCAGTCTGGGGACCACAGGATCTCACCGCTGCTTTTTGCAGACAATGTTGTCCTGTTGGCGCCTCCAGGACCTCCAGGGCGGGGCGGTTTGCAGTCGAGTGCAAGATGGTGGGGGTGAAAATCAGCACCTCCAAATCTGAGGCCATGGTTCTTGACCGGAAAAGGGTGGTTAGCACCCTCCGGATCGGAGACGAGATCCTGCCTCAAGTTGAGAAGTATAAGTATCTTGGGGTCCTGTTCACGAGTGAGGGTAAAATAGAACAGGAGATCGATCGACGGACCGGTGCAGCGGCGGCAGTGATGCGGTCGATGTACCGAGCCGTCGTGGTAAAGAAGGAGCTGAGCCGCAAGGCAAAGCTCTCGATTTACCGGTCGATTTACGTTCCTACTCTCACCTTTCGGTTATGACCCAAGGTTCATGACCGAAAGGACAAGATCTCGGGTACAGGCAACCGAAATGAGTTACCTCCGTAGGGTGGCGGGACGCACTCTCCGAGATAGGGTGAGGATTTCTGCCAACCGGGAGGAGCTCAGAGTAGAGCCGCTTCTCCTCCACATCGAGAGGAGCCAGCTAAGGTGGTTCAAGCATCTAAACCGGATGCCTCCCGGACGCCTCCCTAAGGAGGTATTCCGGGTATGTCCAACTGGGAAGAGGCCGCGAGGAAGACCCAGGACGCGCTGGGGGACCATGTCTCCCAGCTGGCCTGGGAATGCCTCGGGGTCCTCCCAGAGGAGCTAGAGGAGGGGTCTGGGGAGAGGGAAGTCTGGGCTTCCCTTCTGAGACTTCTGCCCCCGCAACCCGGCCCCAGATAAGTGGCAGAAAATGGATGGATGGATGGATGGATGGATGTCCAGTCCCACTGGCTGGCTCTGCACCTACTTTAAGCTGGAGGAAGCCTAGATCCTAAGAGTCAAAGCCATGTTGTTGGCAAAGCGTGGCGTGAGGAAGCAGTTGGAGGCTTCTGTGGCCAATTCTCCCGGAGAAAATGGACAGGATAGCTCGAGGAAGGCTGAAAGGCAGAGGATCACGCTGCTATGCAGGGGTCGCGCTCTGATTTCTGTAAGAGTTACAGAGAGCAGAAGTGGCCATAATTCGCATTGCCACCAGCAGGGGTTTAGGGAGGAAATCTTCGCTCTGTCATGTGGGAGGGGGACAGTGAGTCGAGAGAGTCCTATGTACAAGTTGGATCCAGTTTTGGAGGATGGGCTCCTAAGAGTTGGAGGAAGGTTGAACAACGGAGTTATGCCTGAGGAAGCTAAGCATCCACTCATTCTTTCCAAAGAGCAGTACATCTCTATGATCATTCTCAGAGACACACACCAGAATCCGGGTCATAACGGGCGGATTCACACACTGTCGAAGGTGAGGAAGAGGTTTGAGATCACAAACGCAAATGCAGCTGTCAGAAAAGTCATCAGTGAATGCAGCTTTTGTAGATGCTACAATGATGCTACAAAGAGCTGTTGAACAAAAAATGGAAGATCTAACCAAAGTGAGAATTATTCCTAATTTACCACCATTTACCAACACTGGCGTGGATTACTTTGAACCAGTCGAGGTAAAGAGGGGAAGATCAACCTGCAAACGTTATGGAGTGATATTTACATGCATGGCTAGCAGGGCTGTTCATCTGGAAGTTGCTGTCTCACTGGACACCGATGCATGTATAAATGCTCTGTGGTGTTTTAACAGCAGAAGAGGACAAGTGGTACACTAAACATCAGGACAAGATTCAAGGAGTTTTGTCACAGGCTGGAATTCATTGGACGTTTAACCCACCAGCAGGTTCACACCATGAAGGTGTGTGGGAACGATTGATCATGAGGAGTGAGGAGATCGATTGAGTGAGGAGAGTTTTAAGTTCCGTTTTACATCAGCAGATGCTGGGTGATGATGGGCTGCATACAGTGTTATGTGAAGTGGAGGCCATTTTGAATGACCGTTTAATTACAAAGTTCTCAGATGATGACAACGATCTGGAACCTCTCACGCCTAACCATCCTCTCCTACTGAAAGTTAAACCAGCTTTGCCACCAGGAGTGCTTGAACCTCCTGATCAATATGTGAGAAGGCGCTGGAGGCACGAAAGGAAAAGGAGTTTGACAGCTGGAGATGTTGTGGTGATCATGGATCCGTCAGCTCCTCGTTATTCCTGGCCACTTGGCAAAGTTCTGGAGGTTTTTCCTGATAAAAGGGGCTTGTGCGTTCTGTTAAGTTGCAGACCAAGGCAAACATTATTGACAGACCAGTCACAACACTTTGTTAAGTGTATGGAATGTGAATTTAATTAGCTGCACTGTATATTGCTGTAACTTTGTTTATCATAACTATTTACTGCTTTTTAGTTTAGTTTAGTTTTTTTGTTTGAAATTATTTTATGAACAATTAAGGTGCAGGTGTATAGCAGCAAAATATGTTATGGGAATGTAAGAGGGGTGAAATGTGGTTCGCATTGTGTACATGGGTGTCGCTAGGGGGTTGCCCGGGCGGTAATGTATATAGGTATGCACGGTACTACTGCGGACCGGTGTGACCCGGATGGGCAAACAGGTTTTTGACCGCTCTGGCGGTAGGTGCCTTTTTTTAGGTGTTTTTAGTTTTTTTTTAGGTGCATTTTTTTGTGTGTTTTTCAATTCACAATTTGGACATTGAACATTTTCAAAAGTGTCAAGACACGTTTTTGTTTTTTCTTTTTTACATTATCTCCTTTGGAGAGGACATCGGCCTCTGTTATGGCAAATATGAACATATAATCACACACATTTAAAGTTGTACATATAAAGTTGTACATTTACCTCTGAAATCTGACCACCTTATGGGTTGTACATTCATAACTGAGCTCTTTTGAACCTTAGTTTTTGGGGCAAGGAAAACTAATCCTAACCCTGACCTTGACCCTGAGCTGAACCCTAACCCTCACCTGCGGCCAACGGGCATCAACACTTTGGCATGTAAGGCTTTAGCGATGCGTACCAAAAACACATGTCCACTGCAGAGGACAAAATATGAATTGTTGAGTCTCAGGAGGATATTCAACTTACAAATACTCCATTTGTTTAGATGTGGAAATATGGCAGGTGAGTGTAGGGTTTCTATCATTATATTGCAGTTCCCAGTATTGTATCAGGAAAAGAAACCTGAATTAATCAACAGTCATCAGTTAACAATCACACAGCAAATCAACAACCTGGTTCCCTCACTTGGTACTTCTTGACAAACTGATATTTTAAAAAGTGTATCTTGTCATTTGTCATTTTATAAAGTAAAGACATGATCTGAAGGGAATAAATGTACAAGTGGCAACAACGGGATACAGGTGGCCCACCACGAGACGTTCCAGACGATCAAGTAGACGCTCGAGTCGTCATAAGTGTTACTTTCTATTCTGCTATCGCTCGACGTGATGTGCGTGTTCAGCAAAACTTTGCATCGCTCAAGATAGATTGACCGCCCAGTGACCCCATGTGTTCTGCTTCGCAACACAATTCCATGAATCAAGCGACGTCGGCTCAGACATGTGTACCCCGCCTCAATAGTCACAGACACCGGAAAACAATACCCGGGCAATGTCTTGAAGATGCTCTGGGCGTATTTGTCCTATATAACCTGCTTGTAACCGTATCTTAAACGGATTGCGGGATTGCTGGATTGCTGAAGGCATTGCCTGTGATCCCCACCATTGCAATTATGCTTCATAAAAGATTGTGATTGACAACTCCACATTGAGACTCCGACTCATTCCTCTTCTGCATCAACCAACTCGGGGAAGAAAGATGCTAAGAAATAGCTGATCTTCAACAATTTGGGGGCTCGTCCGGGATGCAGTGAAAGAGGACAATTTGACGGATGTGTGATTGACGATTGAGGACAAGGATTGACTGGTCTTGATAAAAAGTAAGCGGAAACCTGTTGACTTAAGAGTCCGAATTCTGCAAAATTGAATATTATTCAAAATTTCCTTGTTCGAAGTTGAAAATTACATGTCATTAAATTAAGGGAGTAATAGATGTGGGAGTGATTGT
>OMPJ01041061.1:0-13764 GCA_900312935.1 Carapus acus
TTGGACGTTGAGAGCAGCTTCGTTTTGAGATTGCAGAGTAAGCATCTGAACACATATTTTTTCTCTGATGATTCAGTTAAAGTCATAAACTTATCAAGGTAGGGCCATGGCGACTCCGCCGACACAGAACTCTCTCCCTCCTCCTCTGTTTTCCTCCTCATTTGCGCACTCGTTCCCATCAGCAGCAGGAGAGGTATGTGACGTGACACGGAATCGCGTCTGTTGGCTACACGCCCATGCGCAGGTCTGTGCTCCCGTCTGTTTAAAAAAAAAAAAAAAAAAAGCAGCAAAAGCTCCGCTGCGTCTGAGGTTTAGTGGTTTAATACCTGAGAAAACATAGCTTCTGCGGACGCTACCGCGCTATTTGATCAGTAAAATAGTTTCACTACTTAAAAGCTATTTGATTTAGAAAACAGCAACGTTACGACCACGCTACTGAGAAATGTAGTTAAACTAGTAACCTCGCTACTTGTAACGCCGCTACTGCCCAACACTGAGTGTATATATGGTAGCTAAGAACTCTCTTGGTTAGACAACCTATGCGACTAATTAGGACTGCCCCACTGTCTGTACTTGTGTCACTTGCAGCAAGATTAAAGACTTGGATTGCTTTGCCTGGATACACCTCTGTCTTGATATGTCCTCCGATGATGGTGGGCGGGATTGACTACACATCCAGCTAACAATACTTTGTCCTTTGAGCCAGATTCCACCAAACCTGATCTCTCTCTATCCATGAGACCCTCAAACAAAGGTAAGAATATCTGTTCTTACTATTATAGACCTGCGGTTTGCAAACCGATGAAAAGAGGCTGAGGTGTGCCAGGAGAGAGACTGAGGTAACAGAGGTGGAGATGACGGAATTCCGAACTTGATTGGAGGACCATTTGACAAGGTATTTTTGAGGCTTTGGCATCAAGCATTTGTCAAGACCTCCAGTTGGGAGTAAGATAAAGTGGAGTTGATGACCAAGATATTGATTGTGAGTCAAGACCTCCACAAGAAGTTTGTGGCAAAGATGTGTAAGTCCGTGTACTCAAAGTTCAAAGCTTTATTGTCATATGCACAGTATAGAAACAAGTTTCCCTGTACAATGAAATTCTTACTTTGCCGCCCTGCACTGGATGCTGCGCGTAAAGAAGCATAGGATAGTAAAGAATGAAAGCGAGATGTTCTGATGAAACATGAAACAGAGATAAAATAGAGATTGCACTAAATAAATAATGCAGCGTCCAGGTGCGAAGCGAGCAAACACGTTGACCTTGAGGGGCGCCATGCTGCAACAAGAATACATGGGGTATAAAATGTACAAAGAGGAGACCAGCAGAATAAGGTTATACCCTCAGTTGATCAGGGATCTGGAGTTGGTAATGAAGATGTAGGGGGGCGATGGTTTAGAGGGCTGCTTCTGTAGCCTCACTTGCACTGGCATAGCCATGTGAATCCGTGGACTTAAAAGTGCGCCGGCCCCTGCAGCCTCGCTCTTACTTCCTCTCCTCTTGCTGTCTCTGTGGTCTGCCCGCGGGGATGACGATCCACGGGGAGCCGAGACTCGTTGCTATGTCTGCTGGTGGACTGTGGGAGTGGAGAAACTCTGTGGAAATACTTCTCTCGCTACGGATCCGATGTTGAGTGGTTCGTGCTGGCTGTGGATGTTATTGGCCCAGCAGAATATAAGGGTGGTGGGTGATTATACTTATTTGTATAAGACATACATTCACGAGAAAACACCGGAACGAAGAGCAGCAGACCATTGCGTTTGTGGCGCCGTCATGTTGCTCTCGTCAGTGAACATAAATCTTCACAAAATATCAACAAAACAACGCACCAGAACGAAGAGCATTCGGTCCGCTGTGTTGTTCGCGCCGCCTTGTTTCTTTCATTGGGGAAAGATAATGTACACTAACAAGAAATTGACGAAACAAAACACTGGAACAACGAGCACGCGAGCCGCGGCGTCTGTGCGCACCGCCATCTGAGAGTACAAGTGGCACAACATAAACATTAGCTTTGGATGTTGTGGTGTCATTGCACAGCATCGACCGTCACAGAAATGAAAGGGGTGCTTACACAATTTGTCGTTGCATGTTATTGACAACCAGTCGTATTTGGGCCTCAGGCCACCCTGACTGTTTTCCTCCACTGACACAGGTCTTTCTGCTGTCCTTCGAGACAAAAACGAAAATGTTTAAGAGTTTACTTCTCAAACAGATGTTTAGGCCTGAAAACAGAATTTGGTCTTTGGAGTCATTCTATAATACTGTACTTTTTCCCTCCAAGGTTTAAACTTTGAGAGTGTTTAAATGAGAGAAAAATGTGAGAAAATGCTAATGTCTGTCTTAGAAAAGTGCATAAAGAGTGGAGTCAGGGGTTTTGCAACCTAAGAATATTAATAGTAATGATGAAAAATAAAGCTGATGGTTTTGTAGATTTTGCCTGTTGCGGGTTATTTTAGAAGTAAGTCCTGCAATTCAATGGTCCCCAGCCTTCATTGCGCCACGGACCGGCATATCAGAGGTTATTTTCACGGACCAGCCAAGTGTTGAGGATAGGTAGTGGAAGTGACATAGGCAGTTGCTGTTGCCGTGGTTCCCCTGGTAACGGCGCGAGATGTGTGTGATTCTACCACTGAGAAGTGTTGTAGGGTGGCAGAATTTGCTGTCAAAGGTGCTTGTTCTGACGGAACACGATCCTCGTTATTGCCTGTACAGTTGTGGAGAGATTGAAGGGAAACAATGTGCCGGCTCACAGGTGTTATGCCCCACTCTAGGGGTTCTAAGGCACAACAAGCTTAGGCCCCCAGTCTCCCCCATTCCAAAGTGACCACAGACGTTATGATGTAACGAAAAAATGGCTTTACTGGCAATTATTCACAGGGTTCAGGGTGGGTGCTAGTGATGGGTCTGACGACACTGAAACCTCGACGCATGCGTTGAGCAAACAAGGCGAAACCCCGTGTTGGTGCGTGCATCAACTCGCGACAAACTACATGACCGATACAGCGCAGGTGTTGTTTGGTATTGAGCGCGCCAAATTGTGTTTAAAAGCAGGAAATGAATCGATACGGTTGTGGATTTTGTTGGAGATAGATCGTGTTGTTTGCTTGTCATTGCCTTTTTGCATGTCAACCATGGATCAACCGCGAAAAAGAAACTTTTCTCCCGTGTGGGATCATTTTGATCTTATCACGAAAGACAAGGTAAATCATTATTCCACTCTCGTTTCCACAACTGATCATTTTTCTTTCGGAATATTCCAATTTCTTTCTGAAGAATATTGAAATAGTTCACAAGGATTGGCTTATTGCTGTTGTAGGTTAGATGTAGGATTTGCTCCCAGGAGATTTTCCTACTGTAACCGGAGCAGCCCTGGTGTTTCCCGGTGTTTTCTAGGTTAAAAAAGAGTTGCAGCGTGCTGTTGCAGTCAGCCTAATGGCTGATATGTGGACATCAGTGAACATCGAGGCTTACCTGGCTGTCACCTGTCACTATGTCGACAATGAGGACCACACACTACGTTCCTCAATGTTGGGAGTTGAACACTTCCCTCAACAACTTCCCTCAGGCAAAAAAAAAACTTAATGGAGGAGTGGGCCATTGTCGAGAAGGTGACCTGCATGATCACAGATGCGGCTGCAAATATGATAGCTTGCGTCAAGAAGCTGAAAATCAGGCACACTATTTGTATTGCCCATACCCTTAACTTGACATTTCGGAAATCTTGCGACCAAATTGAAAATTAAGTGATATCCGCAATAAAAGCGGCAGACTGTAACTCTCTTCAGGACCAGCACTACAGCCAAAGAAAAGCTGGCACAAGTCCAACTAGAGATTGGGACGACCAGTTAAGAAATTACTGAATTAAGTATCAACAAGATGGAACAGTACTTATTTGATGCTGGAACACATGACCGGGGACAGGAAGTCCGTCCTGGTATCCCTTGCCTCTTTAAAAAGTGAGATGCGGCAGCTTACTACAAATGATAACAAAATCATAGAGGAGACACTCCGTGTGCTCGCTCCATTCCACCAGGCCACAGTGGAGTTGTCAGAGGAAAAACGAGTGTCGGGGTCAAAGGTGATCCCGATGCTAAAAATGTTGCATCATTCACTGCAACGCAATGTATTAAATGTATCAACAGAGACCACGATCTCTCTTATGGTCAACTTGAGAAGATTGCAAGAGACTATGTGCAACCTAGAGTACCTTTGTGCCACAGCAATACCAACTCTGGGGGACCCGCTGTTCAAAAACATTGCATTTTTCAGTGCGTCAAAAGCCGACGATGCCGTTAAAAGGCTGAAATCGGAGTGTGAGGCAGAGATGAGAGGAGCCGCACCAGCACAAATGGGGGATGTCCAAGCTGGACCCTCATTTGCTAAATCATGTACTACAATTCCTGGTATGTTGTAAAAGTTGATTATGTTTATTTGTTTTTCTATGTTTATGCAAATTCCTCAATGTGATAACAATTAATTGGTAAACCAGATGCTTTTTTCCCCCTTAGAGGACAACCTGTGGTACCAGCTGGATAAAGAGGTGAATGAGAGCAGGGCCAGAATAAATGTGACAACTGAGGCCATAATTGAAGTGCCAAATACCTGTCGGAGGTGAATTTGCCAAGATCACAGGATCCGCTGCAGTATTGGAACAGTCAAAGACTCAACTACCCAACCTTATACAAATTGGCAATGACATTTTTATGTACACCGTCCTCATCGGTGCAATGTGAAAGAGTATTCTCTAAAGCTGGAGAGCTGGTTTGCAGACAGTGCAATTGCCTTAGTGCAAATTTGTTAAAGCAGCTAATTTTTCTGAATAAAAACCTGTGAATGAACCTTGTGCAGTCTGTTTTCAGTCTTTTCTGAAGTTGACACGGTTTGGGAAATGTGCCACACATCTCATGAGGCCTCATCTGCCCATCACTAGTGGATACAAACCTAAATAATAACCAAAACAAGGCCCTGACTAAAAAATAATAACTCTTACCTGAAGAAATGAGAAACCAGGTGACATCAAGCTTACCTTCCTAACTAAGAAACACAGGGAAAAATACAGTTAAACAAAAACTGCCGTCCACCCTTACTACAAACTTTCCTGATACAAATTGTCTCTTGAAGTTTGAATTGTCAACTTTTCAGTTGAGAAAAGGAGAGCATGACGGAAACCGCCTGCTGCCACCAGGTGTCTGCCATCTTCTCCCTTTATTGCAGGTGGTAGTGAGGGCCGCCAATCAGGGAGTTGTCTCCACCAATCGCCCCACAGTGTTGTCCTACAGGAGCCTCCTAGTTAGAGGAACACACACAAAACCGAGCCACACCCAGCAATCACCTTACTCTATGACTCACAGTCATAACACAGGCTAAAGAAACCCTCCGTCGCTGTTTCAATGTGTGTGTATTTACCCGGGCGGCTTGTGACTGCTGAACGCACTATCTTGGCAAGCTAGCAGCTAGCTGGTTCCGTACTGAGGTTCAGGACCAGAAGCAGATATGAATCAATATATGTGAGCGAGGCAAGCACATAACATACGTCAATAGCGAGTCATGGACAGATTTGATGGAGAGGATCCGGTCTTATTCCAAAATAAAACATTGTTCAGGAAGTATCTTTTCCCTACGACCCGGTACCTACTGACCCACAGACCAGTACCGGTCTGTGGCCCGGGGGTTGGGGACCACTGCCGCAATTGACGGAAACCACTTATGCACCCATTTGAAACATGCGAGGACTCTGGTTCTTTAAATACAGATGGCTTGATTGTTTATTGATGCCTTTGAATCGCTAGAGTCTAATCGCTTCACGTTGCACCAATCACCACTACCAGCACAACCACCACCACCACCATAGAACTACAAAGAGACACAAAATACAACAATGAATGTCAACGTGCACAGTCCATCAAAGTTACACAAAGTCACATTAAGTTGCGCTGACCACTTTGTCCACTTGCAGCTCCAAAATGGGGAGGGGCATGTGATATTTGTCCTCAATCTCTATCCTTTGCCATACAATGGCTTAACAAACATGCCAGCAATTTATCAACTCCTCATTCAGGTGTGGCACTAAAACGTCAGTGTCCAATTATAGTCTCACACCTGAGCGTAGGAAAGAGAAGTTGAGACAGAAAGTGGCAATAACCCAATCTAACAGCATTTCAAAATAAAAGTGCTCTAATGGTCAAACCAAGAATAACAGCAGTCCAAAATATCTGCATCAATCACGTAAAGTGATTCCAAAAACCATTTACAAGAAGTTGTTTTCCAAAAAAGAAAAAAAAGGGACTCCCTGAGTAAACCCTTTATTCAGCTTCTAACAGAAGCACTGTTTTGTGTATGTCTCTCTCTAAATAGTGTGGCTGAGATGTGTGTGTCCTCGGCACTGTTTTATGCTTTAGTTATTCATTTATTTATCTTTTTACGCTTTTATATACAGCACTTTCATGCTTTTTATGTACATTGCTTTTTATGCTTTTGTTGTACAGCACTTTGGAAACTTTTTGTTGGAAAAATGTATATAGTTATCATGATGTCTGTGTTATGTGACCTTAAAAATGTCCCTGTTGAATGATTTGTTTTGGGAAACCGATGTCTTGAGACCGTTGCGTGTTCTGTTGGTTAAAAGTGCTCTGCAAAGGAAGAATAACTGTGTCAACGACTTGTGACCACAATTTGACAGTTGGACCAGTTCACACTCATGACCTGTGTGACCTCGATGGTGCTGATAACGCCAAAATTGCGGGTTGACTCTGCCCATGAGTTAAAGACTGTTATTACACGGCTTGTGTGAATGCTCGGTTCTGATTGGCCATTATCGGTCACGTGAGCGGTCATTATTTTCGTATAATGACCGCTCGACTATCAATGGCGGACCGCTGCGAAATCAAAGACTCAGAGTTGAACTTCCTGCATTCATATCAATCCGCGCCAAAGCGTTTAGTTCCACTCTGGATTGTTTACGTACGGTTGCCCGCGTCACGCTTTGTCACGGAACAAACATGAGCAGTTTAAAAAATATTTTCAGCATATTTGGGAAGCATGAAACTTTCGATGCGTGGGTAAGTATGATACGTGTACTTGAAGCTGCGGCGACAAACACACGTCGGAAGAAGTGACAGAAGCACGAATGTAAAAGCAGAGTACCTGTAGCCGATACGGCCCTATTTTCTCGCGGAGACGAAAATATTGTAGCCTACACTTTTGCAGAAAAATGAAAGTAGCCTTGTTGTGAACTATTTCTGACAACTGTATTATTCATTAATGTTTTAAGCCGTGTAATAAGCGCGATAATGCCCTTGTCGTCGGTCATTGATAAGATAATCACCGAGAGGTGTCCCCACCACCCGACGAGAAGCGGAGGGGGGGGGGACACCTCAAGGCAACAAGGCAACAATGACCTCCGACTCGTACATTATCCCATACTTAATGGATAACAACGAAAACATGTTTGAGGTGCAGCTCATGTATCCCCATCCTTTAGAAGCTGCATCTTTGTGTACCTAGGGAACCACCCTAAGGAAATAAAAGGGAGGCGAGCAGTCAGACCAAGCCAGAGTAGTTAGGTGGCATGTAACTGTGCTGGCCTGGCTTTCTCTCCTCTAGACTAAAGGACAGTGACTCTCTTGTGTCTTCTTTCTTACAGGGTGTTAAGGTATATAGACCTGACACTTTTCTGTTTATAAAATGTGCTATATAAATAAAGTGGATTGGATTGGATTGGATTTATTGTCTAGTGTTGTGCCACCGACCAACAGCTTAACCCTTCTGACCCTATTGTCAGCAGCTGGAGACTTCTACTGCCTTTGCTAACCTCCACTGATTTCTAGGTAAATTCTCATCTTGCAGCAAGACAATGTCATTTACTTTGGCATTTCTCCTGTCTTTGGTCCACTTTCTTTGTTGCTGCAGATTAAGCAAGTACTCCTTTCTCCATCTTGTCCAGAACTCAGATTGTGATTCCATCTCTTGTGAAGATAGAGATCCTCCTTAACGAACTCTCCAGGCGGGGGCATGATGACTGAAGACTTCATGGTGAGCATGTGATTGGGAGTCAAGGGTTCTGGACTGGATGGATCGTTGAGATGTACAGTGGACATGAGATGTCTTGAGATGTCTTGTCGGAAGTGAATGGGGGTCGGACAGAGTAGCATTAAAGTCTATATACGCAGGACTAATAAGATCAGTATTAGACTACAGGAGTATTACGTTTGGATCTGCAGCACATTCATCTTTAAAAAGAAAATTGGACAATATTCAACATCATCCAACATTAGATATACTGAAGCCCTGTTGGGAACAGGAGAAGAAGGAAACAAAAGGCTTTGGGTGGGTAACAGAAGAAAGAGCCAAAGATATTGACATAAGAACAATAAACATCAGTCCAACAGTTCCACTCTCAATAGTGCAGCCATGGATACTTCCTGAACCTAATGTGGACATAACACTGCTCAACAGAAAGAACAAAGAAAAGGGACTCAGTTTACATGCACAGATGATAAAAGATTATTTAGGAAATAACTACTGTGAATACATTCAAATAAATACTGACGCATCGAAAAGTTCAACTAACAGAATGGTTAATTAAGTCATACTTCCGGAGTATAATATTAATGGGTGCAAAAGAATCACTGACGAATTATCTGTGTACGCGGGAGAGATCATGCCTTACTATCTGCAGTTGAGTGGGTTGAAGAGGTCAGACCATTGAAATCAGTAATACGCTCTGACTCAAGCTCATCATTGATCAGCATAAAATACAGACATTCAGACAGCAGAAATGACATTTTAATTGAAATACAACAGACAATATTTTCATGGATACCAGCGCATGTAGGACTGAGTGGAAATGAAACAGCCGACAGGTATGCAAAAGAAGCAACAAGAAGTGGTCGCATAGATATACAAGTTCCTTTTAGTAAAACTGAAATGAAGTCCAAAATTAAGTACAAGTTAAAAGAAAGGTGGCAAAAGTAATGGGGAGAAGAGAGAACAGGAAGATGGTTTTACAGAATTGAAAGACGGCAAGATCACATAGAGAGGAAACCATAATTTCAAGACTTTGATTTGGACACACTGGACTGAACAGCACACTCTTTAAAATAAAGAAACATACATCAAGAAACATTTTACAAAAGACATTTTACAAAGAAGCTCAAATGAGAAATGTTACACTGCATTATTGCAGTATCGTAAAAGAACAAATTTGATAGCGAAAGTATGACATTGAGTTATTAGTCCAAAAATCCTTTGGTATTTCTTTTTTTTTTGTTTTATCTCTCTCTTTTCCTTTCCTTCTTAATCAGAATTAATACAATGAAGTAAGAATCCCGATCCACTTTCCATACCAGTTTGTGGCGGTAATGCACCAAAACATTTGCCAACCGCCATACAACCCCACAGAGAAGAAGAGAGGGCAGAAGAGCTCAAAGCTGCCATGAAGCATGCTGTTCTCTAATTAGTACGTGAAAAGACAGTTTTCCGCGAACATTGGTGAGAGTGCCAATGATAGCAGTAAACCACGAACAAGTACCCACCTAGGACAATCCGTAGTTGGCCATAGGAGAGGCTCAGTCTGTGTTTTCCTGATCTTTCAAAATATTCCGACTGATTTTTTGTTCCATGTTGCCTAGGACTTAAAGGCTGTGGACGCCTTCTGCGGGTCAGGACGTCGACATGTGGATGTTTGCCATACCAAGAGGGCGGGAGGACCAAAAAACTAAAGGAAATCCACCTGAGAGCCAAGTGAACTGAACGTTGTAACCTCGTAAACAATTAAGTAGAACAACATTTAATATTTTTTTTCAATTTTCTTTCCTTGTCAAGTTGGGGTTTCAAGTATTTTATTTTTTGTTAACTACCGTATTGGCAGCTGGATAGTGCAGTGGTTAAGACCACTGACTGTGACGTGCGAGACAGGATTCGAACCCCAGTCAGGGCGAACATCCAGCAAGGGTCCTTAGGCAAGAACCCTAATGCCGACACGGCATTACGGCTTCCATTTTGCACCTGAGCTGTCATTCACTGCACGGAGGTGAAGCGAATGGCGACAGAGTGAAGGGGGTGAGGGGGTTGAGAGAGTGAGTGAGAGGGAGACGCTAGCAGAACTGTTCAAAACCTCGCCCGGGAAAATAAGACGACCCCTGTTTTTCAAATGGGATCTCCGGGGAAAAAAACCCATCTTATATTCGGAATCACTTTTCGGTAATCACTTTTCTTTCATTCATCTTTTTTAAAAAAATGATTTATATCACCAATGCTTTTAGTTTATGACATACAGCAGTTAAGTGTAATCTAAACTAGATGGAAAGCATCTGATGAGAGCATGGTCATTTCAGACTTGACTTGGACTGAGGACAAAAGACACAAATAACAACACAAAAGACAAAAATAACAACAAATACACACATATATGTATACACACATTAACAACAGCTGAATGATGCCGTTACAAATGATTTCATACATGAACATTCATTTTATAGATGAGAATAAGAGGATCAGGGAAGAATGTACAGTACATAAGAAGTAACAAGGCTGCAAAATAAACAGCCGCGGGAAAAATAATAGTAAACGTTTTTCACTTTTCTCTGATGAGTAATACCATTACCAGTTAATTACAATTTGTCGACTAAAATGTTACAAATATATTTTGGTTTTAAGTTCCTGTGTGTTTTCAGTGTTCCTGCACCATAGCTGCTACAGGATTACATTCTGTAGTGCCACCAATAATCCCAGCAGGACCATAATGCATTGCCTAAGGAGTGTGACAGGTAAGACACAGGAGCCATTCAGGATGTTCTCTATGCGAGGCCAGGAGCCATTATTAGGCAAAGGCTCCACATCCAAGATCTTGCACATTAAGTTATAGATATCCACAACTTGTATTGGTGATGCCCGCCAATTCCCTTTGAAATCTGTGTAAAATAAGAAACAAATGTAAGATGTGACAAAAGTGCTGGACCATTACCGAAAAAAATAAGAAACAAACAAACAAACAAACAAAAAACCCTGAGAATTTGCACAGTATGATGTAGTGTGAAGAAGGCCATAGATAGAATTAAGAGTTGAGCTGATGCAGTATGCAATTAAATTGTGGGCACACTTTTTGGCTCAGTGGGCACATTGACCTTCAGAATTTGACAGATGGTCAGAATCACCACAAGATGCATACACATCAAACATTAACAGAAATAAAGCATTACAGTGTGTCTGATATTGCATTTCTTTAAAACTACAATGGGTTACTGGAAGAGTACAGAATGAAAAGTAAAAATGAAAAAACATGTAAGATTACCAGGTCCCTTTGCCAAGAAGAAGCCTCTGATGTCAAGAAAACTATTGTCATAACCATGCCATCCATGCTGCCATCCCAGTTTGTCCATAGACTCATTTTTCCAGTATGGGAGCTTGGCTTTATTCTGTGAACACACACACACGCACGCACGCACGCACACACGCACACACACACACACACACACACACATACAATATTAATAATTTCAATACAATTAATCAAATGCAGAGGTGGGTAGTAATGAGTTCCATTTGGTCTGTTACTTTACCTCGAGCAACTTTTTAAAAAAGCTATGTCCTTATATGAAGTACCGTATTGTTCCAAATAAAAGATAATGTTTTTTCCTGGGAAATCCCCTTTGAAAAACTGGGGTCGTCTTATTTTCCCGGGCGAGGCTTTGAACAGCTATGCCGGAGTCTCTCCCTCTCTCTCACTCTGTGAATGGGAGACTCGACAGGGGGGTGATGAGTGTGGGTGTGAGGTACTCTGAGGAAGATAGAGAGAGAGAGAGTCCAGAGAGCCAGAGTCTTAAATAACAGGTAGAAAAAGTGTAACTGTTTCCACTGATGTTTGTTACAGGTCCACTGTGAAGGCATATGTAATTATTCCTCTATGTCAAATTTCATCAATGTGTTATTGGGATTTTCAAATAAAATTTTCTTCATAATGAACAAGATTATATCATCAAAAAGACTTTTTTCTAAAAATCTGTCTTGGAAAAAGGGGGTAATTTCATATTTGGGATCATCTTGTATTCGGGTCCATACGGTAGTTTCACGGTGCCAATACAGTGGTTTACTCTGTGGGGACTTTGTCAGGGGACTAGAGGGGAGACTCTCTTCAAAGTGTCTTCACTGATATTTTTTCTTTTTTCAGGAAATGTTTTCTTGATGTAACCCTATAAAGCCTCATAAAAACATGATTCTGGGCTATGTTAAGAAAAAGTTGTGTGTTGATCTTACTTTGTGACACTGCAGTCATTACATTTTGGCTGTCTAGGTCTGTCTGATCTGACTTCGCAACCAAACTCAAAACCAGATTGCAATCAACAGTTATCCCCTCTTCACCATCGATCTCTAGAGGACACCATGGGTCACTACATCAAATCATCTGACTCTACCGCCTCCCAGCCTTTGTATCATCAACTGATATACAGTACCTCTTTCACCAAATCCATTTACTTCTCCCCCTCCCTGAGCTGCCACCTTAACGTGGTGGAGGGGTTTGAGTACCCAAATGATCCTGAGAGCTATGTTGTCAGGGGCCTCTGTAGGGGCCCCCGGTAGGGTCTCCCAAGGCAAAAAGGTCTCAAGTGACGGGTCAGACGAAGAGCAGCTCAGGACCCCCTATGAAGAAAGAAGATCAAAGGACGTTTACGTCGCCCGGACTGGCGTCACCGGGGCCCCACCCTGGAGCCAGGCCTGGGGTAGGGGCTCCCCAGCGAGCGCCTGGTGGCCAAGCCTCTGCCCACGGGGCTCGGCCGGGCACAGCCCGAAGGAATGACGTGGGCCCGCCCTTCCGTGGACTCACCACCTGCAGGAGGGGCCATAAGGGGCCGGTGCATTGTGCTATGTGTGGCGGTCAAAGGGGGGGGGCCTTGGCGACCTAAACCCCAGACAGATCAGCTGGCTTTCGGAACATGGAACGTCACTACACAGGGGGGGAGGGAGCCCGAACTGGTGCAGGAGGCTGAGCGTTACCGACTAGAAATAGTCGGGCTCACCTCTATCCACAGCCTGGGCTCTGGATCCCAACTTCGCGAGAGAGGATAGACTCTCTTCCACTCTGGAGTTGCCCGTGGGGAGAGGCGGCGAGCAGGAGTGGGCTTATTAATAGCCCCCCAGCTCTGCCGTCACGTGTTGGAGTTTTCCCCGGTGAACGAGAGGGTGGCGTCCCTGCGCCTTCGGGCCGGGGACAGGTCTCTCACTGTTGTTTCGGCATATGGGCCAAACAGCAGTGCAGAGTACCCAGCCTTCTTGGAGGATCTCGGGGGGGTACTTGATCGTTCCCCACCTGGGGACTCCATCGTTCTACTGGGGGACTTTAACGCCCACGTAGGCAACGACAGTAGTGCCTGGACGGGTGTGATTGGGAGGAACGGCCTCCCTGATCTGAACCCAAGTGGTGTTTTGTTGTTAGACTTCTGTGCTAATCACAGTCTGTCAATAACAAACACCATGTTCAAACATAAGGGTGTCCATTTGTGCACTTGGCACCAGGACACCCTAGGCCGGAGGTCAATGATCGATTTTGTAATCGTGTCATCTGACCTTCGGCCATATGTTCTGGACACGCGGGTTAAGAGAGGGGCTGAGCTGTCAACTGATCACCACCTGGTAGTGAGTTGGATCCGCCTGCGGGGGAGGAAGCCGGACAGATGCGGCAGGCCCAAACGTATTGTGAAGGTCTGCTGGGAACGTCTGGCGGAGCCCTCCGTCAGAGACACTTTCAACTCCCACCTGCGGGAGAACT
>OMPJ01041071.1:0-13155 GCA_900312935.1 Carapus acus
GTTTCTAACTCCATATTGTCCCCAGACAATATGGGACTTATTTTCCCGGCATGCTAAACACTCGCACACACACGCACAGTCTCCGTCCACACGCATAACCAGACCTGACGGGACAACGCTCCACCTCCGCGGCTGCAGCTCCCCCTGCAGGTCGTCGGGAGACGTGCGGTTAGCGGTCAGCCCGAGAAATGATTTCGCCTCTCGGGCGATGGAGATCAGCTCTCAGCTCTCAAGATTCGAGGAAGCGGGGACGCTGCGAGCGAGGTTCTCACCACAAGCTTTGCAATACACAAAGACTCACGCGTGAGTCACGGCCCGGCGTGTTTATGCACCGCGTCCGCGAAGAGGAAGCAGGAAGCGGCAGATTTAAGTGTCGCCGTAAAGCTAATTGCGGAACGGCTAGCATTCTCCGACGCTTGGCTCCCGCCAAGTTCCTCGCGTCCCCGCACGTTCACGTGGACCGTCCGTCCGCGCAGATGCTGCAGACTTAATTAGATCTGCAGATGTGCGCTTTCCCCCCACCTCGAGCGGGGCTCAGTCGCCGTAGCTCGCGGCCACCAGACGAGCGAGGTGAAGTACCCGCGAAAAGCACACGCGGGATTTGCAAAATGAAACGTCAACAGTGTTCGATTTAGCCAAAGCAAACACGACACCGTTTAACCCCTTAATCACCTCGGGCCAGCCGTGCTCGAACCTGCGTGTCTGTCTGTGTGTGTGTGTGTGTGTGTGTGTGTTGAGGTTCTCGTTCCACACACCTGCAGGTTATGCAGAGGGCGCTGAGGGTTGTGAGGAGTAAATCTAGGAGAGGTGAGCGGGAGTGTGTCGTAAAATGGAGAAAGCGGTGGAAGGCGCCGCCGCGGCCGCCGCCAGCAACATCTGCTCAGGCTGGCACACACTTAAGGAGCTAATGGTTTAATTTGAGCCCAGCCAGGGGTGTAAAGGGTGATGACGTGGCAGCGCCTCGCCCCCGTCCGAGCTCAGCAAAGATGGCAGTAGCTGCACGTGTGAGCGTGCGTTCCTGTTTTTCACTAAAACGATGATTTTGTCGCTTTCTTTTTCCTTTTTTCGTCTCACAAACTGAAACAGGGGCCGCAACCTCTCTTCTCGTGCGTCGGCCGAGCCGCCGCCTCGCTCCCTTTTCCTACCCCTCCCCGAAATGTTCCCGTCTATTTCCAGATATTCCGTTACTTTGACCTCGCCCACAAGTCTGGGCGAGGTCATAGGTGATGTTTGAGGTGCGGGCTGGGCGTGCACGCCTGGTTTTGCGGATGTTGTATCAGCAGATGTAAGGGGGCGGCCGTGCTGGACGCCGTTCTCGTCCACCGTTTGGATTGTCAGATTTATATTTGACGTTTGCGTTCCCAATTTATTCGACCGCCGCTTGACAGGCGGGCGTGTTTTCTTACTCCCACATTTTTCAAGCGTCGGCCTCAAATATGTAGCCGCTCTCGGTCCCTTGCGCGCTTTCTATGTTTTTCTTTTTGATGACGGTGGTGGAAAAGTAGCTTTCCAAGGCTCACCAGAGAGGAAGCTAGCAAGGGCAGCGATGAAGTCGTAGCTCTGGAACTCGGACAGGGATTGCCGCCGGCGATTGAGGCCCCGCCCCCTCGCTTAGCCGGGGTCCTCCTTTGCCTGGAGCGTCGAGCTGTCAGGCACGAATGGAAGATGTGCGGCGCAATAACGTCGGGACCTTCAGCCTAGGGTGGAGGAAAGGCAGGACAGAGCATCGCAAAACTTGTGTGTGTGTGTGAGCATGTGTGTGTGTGCTGCCCAGGCTTGCTACAGGTGTCGAATTTAACATCAGCGATTTGCTTGAAATGCCACAAAGAAGGCTTAAAGACGTAGCTACAGGTGCTGCTTAAACCCGGCGGAAACACCGAAACACACCCCCGGCCGGCCGCATACCCACACACACCCACACGCATGCCGACACATGTTAGCGATACAGTAGCTTGCTTGGCAGGACGGGTGCCAGGTTTCCAGAGGAATCCTTCGGCGGGAGCTGAGAATCAGACACTTGGAAGGTGAAAGCAGTTTGTTGTGAGCGATACTGGAGAGAACAGAGGAGCTTTGTGGCGCCCCGGCGGCCTCTCGGCTGACTTTTGGTGCCGGCCTCCGGGCCTCCAGCTTAGGTCCCCTGTGAAGTCTGAGAGTCTCTTTCTCTGCCGCTCGCAGACAGTCAAGTTTTGTGTCCCGTAGCTACTTGAAGCCGTGCCGGGCGGTACCGCCACCGACAAAACGCTCCAGTATCCAAGGAGAGGCCGTGTTTTGGGATTCAGTTATGATCCCCAAGGATGGCTCACCAGTTTACATGCTCATTCTCTGGATTTTGATGTGTTTTATTAACCCAGAGGGGCATTGCTCCTCGGCATCTGACCCGTTCTCATTATTTGAGGAAGGCCGGGCTGCTCAGCGAGGCCCCTGGGGAGCCGTTTGGGGGGATTCAGTGTCCCGTTGAAGGACACTGGCCGACATCGGTCTTTTTTTCTTAAGAGGAGTTTGGCACTGGACGGGCACCATCCTTTCCCCAGATGATGGTTCTGACCTCCAGGGCCGCACCACAGCCTCTTCGCTGTAGTGTTCCTCTTCTCTCTCTGGCTGACAGCAGATGTGTCTCCGTCTGACGACCTGCAGGCCTCGTCGAATGTCTCCGTCCCATTCCTCCGTGGTAGCAGTACGCTTGCAGGTCCGGACCTGACTAACGTACTCATGTTTCAGACGGTACTTTCTATATTTTCCCATGAAATATTTCTGTCAGCAGCATAACAATGATGCGTGGTCAGAGCCGGATGCTGTTTTATGCTTTTTCCCACCCATCCCTGACAAACCCAGAGCCACTAACCCCTGGACTGTTTTCCACAAGCATAAATGAGGTTGAAAAAGGTCCCTTTTACTGTCAGGACAAGGCCTGTTTTACATCATGTCAGTCTTATTGCGTAATTGTGTACTTTGTCAAAAATATAATGCGGTACTAGTAGGGGAACGAATATTTTATGGTCCGAATGGATCTGGGGGGAAGGGACGCTACCTCAGGCGATGGGGGTCTGGGTTAGGAGTGTCCTTCCGCAAGTCATGAGCCTCTAACTGCTCACCCGTGTCTCTCCCTGAGCTCCTTAGATAACAAAGATGAAATGCAAAGAAGAGTCCCTGAGCAGGGACTCCCCAGGTTCTTCATCTTAGATATTGATGTGCTTTGTGTGGTGCATCCAGATCTGGATTTGGTGTTGCGACCAACGTTCCTCTGTATTATTGAGAGGCTCTAGTGTCGCACAGATTTAGAAACACAACGTCTAACCTCTCTACTTGGGGGAACCTTTGTGTCCAATTTTAGTCCCATCCCAGGTAAATTACACCCACTAAGCTATTTGTGTTCCGCTAGGACGCAGCAATTCAATAGCTTCGCTTTGTTTGATTTCTCAAAAATGCTGAGTCGTCCTCCGTATCGCATCGCCATCTCCTGGCAGGCACCAATCGCTCATTTTCCTCGGCAGCAACGTTACAGTCTCACTGCCTCGTATCGTCCTCGCCGCCGTAGATGTGGCGTCCCACTTCGCCTCCCTTATCGGAGCAGGACTCAGATAAAACCACGGCTGCACTCGCGCAAGCTCGCCAATGATTAACAGACTTTTTAAAGTTCACTTGCAACCCGTGTAACGGTGAGAACCCTTCAGCATCCGACTGCCGGACTGGCTGATTTTTCCCTCCGTCCTGTCCACCTCTTCTTCCTTCCTCCTCATTCCTTTCTCTCTGTTCTCCCGCCGGTTCTATTGTACACCTTCTTTTTCCCCGTGCCTCCTGTTCCTCCTCGTTTCCTTTCCTTCCTCCTACGTGTGCACCCTGCCCCTTCCTCCCCCACCTCCTGTCCCGACCCGTGCAGCTGGATGCAAACTCTACCCGCTGTTATTAAAATGGGATATAAGGGCTTACCGAGCTGCTATTGGCAGCGAAGAGGGGAGGATGAGTGAAGGAGTGTGAGTTAAATGACGTGCAGGACTCTTTCTAACTGCCTGCGTCCCTCCCATCCTTTGAATCTGGGGGAGTGTTACCCAGGCCTTTGCGCTGTTTTGTTATTTTCTCTTTGTTGCCAGATGTTGGCATTTTTCTCAGGTCGAGGGGATGTGTGTGTGTGTGTTAGTGAGAGCCAGGAAAGTACCACAAGATTTTTTTCGATCGCACAGCAAAACAAGGGAAGATGTAACGCCGGATGTTCCAAATTATATCGCACTCCTCTATTAATGGTGTGGTATCATGTGACAGGAAGAAGAGGGGAGCCTCTGAATTATTGAGCAGAATGCACAGATTGGGCAGGACGATACTGATGGTGTCATCAAGATGGAGGGGGGGGTTACTGGAATATTCCCTCCATCAGATGAAGTCGTTTGTTGTTGTGTTTTTCCCTCTGTCAGATCCGTGACTGTGACCGACTGTAATCACAATTTGTATGCGTGTGAAGAGGCAGACATCACGGCTGCAGCTTTTAGAGACGTGCTCAGGCCTTTAAAATGGATGGCGGATGATGAAAAGGGCCACGAAAACGCAAACGCATGCAAAGTCAGGCAAAGCAGCAGTGATGAGGTAAAGAGACGCACGCTACTTTTTGGGTGGGGAGTTTGTGGACGAGAACCTGACACACATCCGAAGTGGCTGTGGCTCCTCAGTTTGTAAACAAATAAGCCCTGACACAGGTGACGGAAAGTCTGAAATTCTTCTTTGACGTCCTGGTCCGTCAAAGTTTGGAAGTTTCTTGGTTGCAGGACTGTTTGTCACGTCTCAGCGCCGCTGATTCAATTTGAAATCTGCAGCCAAAAAAAAAAAACATGGCGCAGAGAAACAATTGTTGTTGTTCTCGCCAACCATGTCCAGTTTGTCCTCTTCAGCAGTGATTTAGGGGTCACTACCAGCTTAACATCCATAAATCCTTGTTTGGGCCTTGCAGCAGCTTGGGTCGTGGCCTTTCTCAGGCTCGGAACACGTTAAAACATGGGCCGCACCAAGAGGAAGGAAGGAACTTGCCAATGATGGAGAATGAGGAAACCAAGTTGAACAAGTTGTGGAAAGACGAGGTTGGAACACAATGTGTTCCGATAACTGTGAGAATACATGGCCGACCTACAGATTTCAGCAAGGGTTTCGGTTCGCTCCAGTCGCCATCGCCTCAGCAGGGACGCTGAGCGTTTCGCGTGTTGCGTCAAATTTGAGAAAAAGCCAAATCAGCTCCGGCTCCGCCTTCCGCCGTCTCCGCGTCTTCCTCGGCAGCAGCGTGGGAGGACGAGGGGAGCAGGGCTGCTTCCTGCCCCCGCCGACTTCCAGCCTACCGGCGGCTCCAACAATATCACACACGCGTTGTCATACCCTATTACGTCGGCCCCTCTTGATGTGTGTATGTGTGTGTGTGTGCGTGCGTGTGTATGTGTGTTGCAGAGCGTAATCGGGGGGGTTAAGTGCGAGTGTGCACGTGCAGGGGGTGGGCCGAGGGGATGAGTTGCCTCCGTTCCTCCCTGCCGCCAACCCAAACAAACCGCCATCCCCCTGGCAATGGTGTGTGCGTGTGTGCGCGCGTGTGTGTGTGTAACAGGGTGTGTATTTGTGTTGGGCTTCCATCCGTTTTGTCCTAGGCACTCCAAAAATAACCCCCCTGCTAAGAATATTTAATCCTCGGTCTCTATTCCTCTCCCTCTCTCTCTCTCTCTCTTATTGTCTTTCCTTCTGTGTCTCTGTCTCACTCCCGCGCTGTGCAAGAAGAAGCACACACACACACACACACACACACACACACACACACACATAAAGGAGCGATGCAGAGGGGCGGGGTTGATGGTGTCTTGCCTGTCAAACCTCAGGCGTAATGGATGGAGGGTAATCTGGTGGCAGTGTGTTGTGTGTGTGTGTGTGTGTGTGTGTGTGTGCGTGTGTGCGTGTGTGTGTGTCCTTATTATGGGGTCAGGGAACCTGAAGGGTCCTGCAGCTATTGGAGCTGTCCTCTTTATTCCACAATCCCGGTTTCAGGATCAGACCGGATCCCAGGGGAGAGAATCGCTGATACTGCTGGGAATGTTGAGGTTACGGGGTCAAGACGAGATTAAGTCTGGAACGAGCGGCTGAGGGATGATGTAGAGACCGAGGAGGGGGGGTTGATGATCATGCGGGCGAGGGGGGGAGGGGGCTGTGTGGTCAGATTTGTTTTATATCTGTCCAAAGATCTCCTGCATCGGTGGGTCAAGCACCCATGTTGGATCTGTGGGAATAGAGTGTGTGGACAGGGACGAGCGTTTTGTTTTCCTCGCTGATGGTCCCAGATGGGACGGTGGGGGACGCCCCACGGTCAACGGCTGACAGCCCACCTCGGCTCAGGAATTAGTCTCATCGTCCCTCCGGGCGTAAATCGCGGCGCGGTTGGGTTTGGCTTAAACTTATTTACATAGAGGAAGGATGAATATATGTGTTTGTGCAGCTTGGATTTAGGATTTTCCGGAGGTTTGTCAGGAGTTGGGGAACGTCGTGTTGTCTTTTCGCAGACAAAGGGAGGACGGACTGTCCTTTTTGTCTCAACACTACGTTGTTATGCCGAGGCCTGGAAATGTATTAAATCTATATCGTATTAAGAATTATTCAGATTCAGGTACAATTCAGCTCCTCCTCATTCGTCTTATTGACGTTTGTCCTCTCTGTTCGACGCTTGGTAACTTAATTTATTTTCCATATCAGGATTGCGAAAATTTCAGCAAGCGTCTCCAGAAAACTAAACTTTCCTTGTAGCGACTCTGACGGTCTCTTACTGATGTTGACACAAAGGGAGCCCGATCCTGACAAAGTGGTCTTCAAATCGGGCGCCACGTGGAGCAAGATGTGCTTTAATCTAAATTTAGAGCCTCATTTAATCGGATAGCCTGTACTTGTTTTCACTGTGGCTTCATTTTAATCGCAAAAAAATGAGGCCGCGCTGCCAAGCGCAGCTATGACAAATGGATCCCGACGAAAAAATGCTAAATTAAAAAGAATGGCTGCTGTCAGGAGCGGATTAGAGAAAAGCCTCGACAGGAAATTGTTATGTAACTGTAGTCTCTCCCAAAAAAGTGTTCCTGAAGAACCGCTCTATCTGATAATCACACTTTTTGGGGGGGTTGTTTTCAAACCTAACTGTCCCTGTAAACTTTTAGCTAGCGTCGGACCAACAATGCAAACGTTTGTACTTGAAATTGATGATCCCCGGACATGGAGATGTGGTGAGAAACGGGAACGCAACCACAGCCGTGCTTAGAAAGATCAAACAGCGATAAAAGCGCATGTTTGCGTTCCCGCAACCCAAACAAGCAAACCGCAATAATACAAAGCTCATTTGTCTCCGTCGGTCCGTGTAGTCCGTTTCGCCTTCGCTGTCAGTGGACCATCACAAGCCGCCTTCTCTATCACAGGCCTGGATAATCGGACTCGTGCGAGGCTCTTCAAATGGATATTTGCGGAGGCGACGTAAACCCAAGCAGCGGCGTGTCAGAGTGGTCGATTGAGTGGAATTTCTCTTTTAAAAATGTCCCCTTTTACTGGTAGTGAGGTCTTAAATGGAAGGTTTTCCCCGCCGTCCCGGTTGCGGTACAGTTGGGTCTCCTCCTATTAGTCTCATTCTCCGGCTCCTGCTACCGTTTTATCGTATACGATGTCGGACCACAGAGGAGTCGGAACCAGCCAAAAAGGAAGAAAAAAAAAAAGGGAAAAAATTGGGAAATTCAGAGCGGCTGTTGTTCTGAGGATGAAGTTTGTCCTTAAAGACAAACAGCCGCCTTTGTTCCCCGGTTCTGTGTTGTCTGTTGTGGATGGAGCCGGTCGGGTTTCAGGGAATGGTCCAATTTTAGCCCGTCTTGGACATTTTTTGCGATCATCCTGAGCCACAAACAACATGAAAGAGGTGTACGCTTTGTTGGATGACTCTGGCGTCAGACCAAGTTGCTTGTGAGAAAACTACGCCAGACACCAGTTCCCCCAAGCCTGTCTGACTTGGGCTTCTTGGACCGGGCCGATCTGCGACAGCGTTCGTGGTACCCTTTTTCCTCTTTGACAAACTGTCCTTCTCTGGATCTCTGGCTCCAGTTTGTATGTTTAAGTTGGTCCTGTCACCTGCTGTTTCCCAGAATCCTCCCCGATGATACCTCTCTGTCTTAGTCCTGGTCCAGTCCTTGATGGTACCGGTGGCTCACCACTTCCTGCTGCCGCCACGCCCTCATCTGTCGGTACGATCTCCACCCATCACGTCCCTGGGGCTGCTCTCAACCACGCTGATGGACAGTGAGAGAAGGAGAGGGAGAGGGAGGAGAAAAAGTGGGAGAGAGAGAGACACTAATGGCCGCTAACAAAGGAGAGCAGAGGCCTCAGAGGACAGAAGAACCTCTCACCCCACCACAAACTCTATAATAGCATAGAAAATAAGGCTTGAGTGTGTGTGTGTGTGTGTGTGTGTGTGTGTGTGTGTGTTAGAGAGTGGGAGTGTGTGGCTGGATGGTAATAAAGCGTACGATGGTGCCTGCAGGGCAAAACTGTAGTTTCCAATAGAGAGAGAGGAAGTGGCTCAGGGAGGGTGTGTACGCGTTAATGTGTGTGTCCTGTGTGTAAAGCTCTCTATCTTAGGTAATAAATCAGACTAATATCTAAATCCGGCTAATCACTGCGGCTCGTAATGAGCTCGTGCGCTCTCCTCTCCTCGGCCAGTGACGAGATCCAGCTGGAAAGGCTGGCGAGATGCTAACAGGTCGTGATGTATGGTTGGAGGGGCAGCACAGACGCAGCTGATTAGTGAGATTGTTGTGCCTTTTAATTAGGAATGGTATTTTTAGATGATTGCTCACTAACTTGGAGGACCAAAGATGGGAATTTCAGACCAGACGGATGATCAGAATCTCTCAAAACAGATGACCTCATGCTTCGTCCTGTTACTGGAAGTGAGGTTGATGTCCGTGGAACCCTGCAGATGGTTCTGCCCATGGTGCAGATATGAGCCCATGAACTGGGAGAAGACGACTTCTTTGTTGCCGATGATGTCACAGGATCTATGGCGTCTCATCGAGGCAACGCTTGGCAAAGTTACTGCACGATTTTGCGACCCTTCGCGACCTGGCTCGGCTCTCTGGCCGCCTGAGCCCGATGGCCGCAGCGGGAGGTGCAGCCGAGGTTGGAGCAGGTGTCACTGGCAGCTTGCTAGCGCATGTGCGTCTACACACCATGTCATGGACACACGCTCAAGCACGAATACACACAGGCTCACACTTTCCGTAATGCCTGGTAGCCCTATTAGCCATTAGCATCGCTCCGTGAACGGTTCGGGCAGGGGAAGGGACGTTGGCGAGGTCGGGTGGGGGTTGAAGAACTGGAGGTTGCTGACGCAGCGCTTCAATCAGCCAGAAGGATCAGAATTTATATGCATGTCTGTCTGCCTTTGGGGCGAGAGAGAGAGAGAGACACACACACAGTGAGAGAGAGAGAGAGAGAGAGACAGAGAACGAAGACGGGACGGTGAGTCTGCAACTCCAGCACCTGGAGAGAGATCAAACAACACATCCCGTCTCCGTCTTCCTTCCTCCTAGAGACAAAATATCAGCAACAGGGGCAGATGAAAGGGAGGGGAGGGGTAGAGGAGAAGGAGGAGGAGGAGGAGGAGGAGGGTCAGCAGGGGGTGGGGAGGATGGCTGCTGAATGTCAGATGGCATTAGAAGCAACAGGGAGCGACTCAGCGACCGCTCCTCGGCCAAGTGGAGGTCGCCATGTGGTGGGCCTGCAGACTGCCTGATTGTGTTTACCGAATCTCGAAATGAAAAATGGCGCCGGCGTATGTGTCGGGCTGAATCGGTGACAGCGGGCAGCGAGGTCGTGGCGTTTGGTGGGGTTGAATTTGCAAGATGGCGTCTGTGTATGGACATTACAGAGAAACAGAGCAAGCCTGTGCGTGTGCGTGTGTGTACTTTAAGTCTTTGTTGACTCTGTTTCATTTCTGTCGTCCAAACAGAACAACAGGTTCAGTGTACATGACATGTTCATGCTCACCATTGAACCGATAAAACCGAAAACGATTCTGGCTTTTGTTTAGAAATCTGTGATCACATGTCATTCCCGGTGATGTGTCCCAGGCTCCCAGAGGACCGTGTGTTTTTGGGCTCGCCGCAAATTATCCGACTGCATGAAAAACGTTTAAATTTTAAATGATTGGTGTGTTCATTTCATGCTCCCTCACAGTGATTCATTTTTTACTGTCGAGCCCCTGTAAGCACATTAAACTCCCACGAATGGGCTGCGGTTGCCTTGACTACAGCACGGGAGTCTGAAATGAAACGTGCAGCTCGGTGAAATAACGACTGAAATAACTTTGTTTGAGCATAGGTAGAGAAGTTGTCGACCTGCGACCAGCCAGGAAGCCCAGTCAGCAGCGAGCGAATCTATCCACCGCTACACGGCGCCGTTAAGTCCGAATAATAACATTCTCCCGACCACCCTGTGCCAAGGTATTTTCTGATGGGTTTGTGTTCCGCCGTCCGTCCAAGTCCCTGGCCCGCGGGAGCGCATTCCGCGTGGAGAACCTGCTTCCCCTTCCTGCTCTTGTTGGACTCGCCGTTTTCAAACTTCCCCACAGCTGCCAGACGCAGGAAGTGTGGCGAAGGGGAGGGGAGGGAGGTCGTTTGCGTGTGGTTTGCCGCCTCGGAACGTTTTGGCTTCCACTCCTCTGCGTTTAATCCTCCGCTTTCGCTGATGCGGCTGCTCGCTGCATCGATCAGGCCGTTCTCTCGTCCGTGGCGCCGGTCGTACAAGCCAGTTAATCTGAATTTTTCAGGACTTATCGACTGGTTTAGAGAACGCAGCCACACCAAACACAAACGCCTCAGCTCAAACGGTCAAAACACACTTAATCGTTCCATCATCGTCCATTTCGAAGATGATTTTTCTTGGTTCATCAGCACTCACCGCAGACGGTGGTGCTACTTCTCGCTGGCACTCCCGTGGCACGTTGGCAGCGGCTACCGCCGGGTTTGGCCAAACATTCAGTAATGAATGCGGCTGAAGGCAAGCGGCCACGCAGCCGGGCTGGCATCAGAGTTTCTGTCCCGCACGGTTCCAGAGTCATTGTGGAGAACAACCGTGATCGTAAAGGCCTCTATTTCTTGCTGGAGGTGCTTTGAGATGCTCGAGAAATTGTTCCCTAACCTTTATCACTCCAGACGGAAATTTCTAGACTGCCCATGGCTCATTCTCTAAATCTTAAGACCTCTGGGGTGCTCATTGGGGTGTTCGGACCTTCGTTAGGGTTCCTTTGGTATTTCATGGGGAGACAGGGATAGAACCAGCAAACTTCTGATTCTGCAGAAGCTTCTTCTGTGGAGACTGAGGTCCCTCACAGTCTCCACCTTTCCCTCTCTCTCTCTCTTTCCATAGGAAGGTAGATAAAGTACTACCTACCTACCTACCTACCTCTTTGTCTCGCTCTCTCCCTTGCTCTCTCTCTCTCTCTCTGCTCCTTTCCTCCGTCGGCCTCAGCGGTCTAAGATCTCCCGTCCTGTACCCAGCCTGGCGAAGGCTGAGGTAGAGCCACGACCACAGACCTTGACCCACCAGACGACATGTTTGGACAATTCCATGCTGATGTCGAGGGGAGATGGATGAAATTGTGTAGCAGCTGTGTGTGTCCCTCAGTGTTGTCCCCCCGCGGTGCCTTTAGGAGCTCTTGTCAGAGCGACGAGGCCACTGTGTTCTGTTTCCATTGTTTGTGTTGGAGCGGCGTTTGGTTTAATGCACCACCAGCATCCATCTCCCCCTCCTCCCTTCCTCTGTCCTTCACTCCCTTTTTTCTCTCTCCCTCTCTCCCTCACCTCGACCCCAAGTGGGGCGTTTGTACCCGCCGCCTGCCCGTCACTCCGACTTGCTTATTGTTACTCCGCACAGGGTCGCGTGTTCTGTGACTTTTCCTGTTTTGGAGGCCGGTTGTTTTGGGAAATTTTGGGAAAGTTCTCCGCAGTGAGAGCAGGCTGAGCGGGAGGAATATGGCCGCACCTCCTGCTGCCAGCGATAATGTGGCAGGAAATTGGCAAAGTTGACAGAAATGCACGCCGGCTGAATAATTCATCTCCGGCTTTGCTGTTCCAGCGGTTCTCACCTCATATTGTTGGTTACACAGTTTTTTGGGAGCTTTGATGATGCAGGACAAGATGAGCGAAATAGGCTTTTTTTTTTTTTTTTCTTTTATCGTCGCCTTCGTGACCTGACGTGACCCCTGGCGCGGCCCGTGTCACCCTCTCCCTCTCGGCTGTCCCACATTCCTGCTGTGGATTTTTCCAGCAGCGGCCGGCGGTCCGCAGGGCCGATTCGCCCCTCAGAGGCTGTGTTTCTTCCTCCCTTTTTTTTCTTTTCTTTTTCAAGAAAAAGAGGGAAAAACCTCCCTGGTCGTTTCTGTTTGCTGTGTCAGCAACAGGCGTGGCAGAGGGAATGAGAGGGAGCGAGAGAACAAGAGGGAAGAGGATGGAAGAGAGAAAGAGAGAGAGTCTCGTATCATAAGGAGACTCATGAGGGAAGAGAGGAGGAAGACGAGTGAGAGAGTGAGTGGGAAAGAAAGGTACTCTTTATTAAGTATGAAGGGAGGGGAAAAACAGAGAGGATATTAAAGTGAAGATGAAAATAGGAAAGATAGAGGGAAAATTAGCTTCCTCTTACTTGGCAGTGGCCTGGCGTCTTTGTGCCTGTTACCAGGAAACAAGAGCTATGCAGAGAGAGAGAGAGGGAGAGAGAGAAAGAGGGAGAGAAAGAGAGAGGGAGAGAGAAAGAAAGAGAGACACAGCGAGAGAGAGAGTATGTACAGTACAAACCCTCCAGTGTTGTGACCATTTCTCTCACTCACGCGCACATCTTACGCACACACACGCACACACACACACACGCACACACACACACACACACACTGTCTCTCTTTCTCTCTCTCTTTCTCTTTCTCTCGCCTCCAAGACGTTGATTAACCCACTGACACCAACAAGTAGACGGTCTGAATCTCTAACCGGCCACATCAGCGACACAAATTGAAACGTCAACATAAATGAAATACAATTGAGGGTGTCGCCATGGCAACAGGCATTTGCATTTGTATCACTCCCTCTTCCCTCGCTCCCTAAAATCAGAGACCTTGCTCACCCTTTT
>OMPJ01041073.1:0-10698 GCA_900312935.1 Carapus acus
CAACAAAACCCGCCTGTCTATGTCTGTGTGTGTGTGTGTGTGTGTGTGTGTATCTGTGTGTGTGTGCGTGTGTCAACACAGCTTTATATTTTCATAATCTTCATGGTACTTGAAACATGAGGGGTTGGGAAAAGGGTTGCAGGGGGGAGGCGGATGAGTGACTGACTCGCTGAAGGAACGACATAATTCCTACTCGGGAGAGTTCCGGTCCTGTTCGCTCTATGTCTCTCTCTCTCTCTCTCTCTCTCTCTCTCTCGGTGTCTCACACAGACATACACATATTCTCACACACACATACACACACACACAACTTCCCCCGCTCCAGCTGTGTCTTAAGAAGTGGAGGCCAGACCAGTAATCTGACTGGGGTGGAAGTTATTGGATCTGTATCCATTACAGGATGTAAACACACCCCCACCTTCTCCGCTCCCAGCTCCGCTAGCTCCGCCGTACCTTCCACCTTTCCAGAGGTCGTTTCTTTCCATCTCTCACTCTCTCTCTCTCTTTAGTTCTCTCGCTTTCTCTCACCGGTGCAAAACCTCTGGCCCCCTAGCGGCAATCCGATGCACCAACGTCCACTGTGGTCTATCGCCATCCCTTCTTAGTCTCCCAGGGACGGCCTTGGGTTTTGTGGTTCCCGTCCAATTTCCTATGTCGAGTTGCATTAATGCTGCAAGTTTTTCTGGGACGCCGTCAATTTGCTCTCCGGCCGTTGGATCCGCGTGTCTGAACGAAGGCTTCGGTTTCAGACGAGGGAACCCAACACATCCTGTCGCCGAGAGAACCCGGACAGCGGCGTGCAGCGAGCCAAGCTCTCACGCCTTCCGGGAGGTTTCTCTCTGCGCGCATCGCAGTCGTACGGCAGGTTTGTCGATGGCCCACTGGAAAACTAAATACCTCGCAGTGTGTGAATGCCACTGTTCGTGTTCTGCACTCCCGGCAGGTGCAGGAGCATTTTTTCTGATTGTACCAAGATGATTTATGAGTCGCTGGTACTATAGAACATGTATCAACACGGAACGTATGGAACAAACCGCCAAACCTGTGGTACTGCGCACAGCATGTCCCAGTTTGAGCACGGCCGCATTCCCTCGCTGTTTTTTTTTTTTTTTCTTCTTGTTGTGTAGTGAAACCGCAGACACATTGCACAGGCAGCATTATTTATAAATCTGTAAATGTGTACGTTAATTGGCCCACCGGCACTTCGAGTGAGGAATCATGGGTGTGAAGCACGTCTCTCTCACACCCCGCAGACACAGATTTAGGCCGATTTTGCACCAGGAGAGTCCGTGGAAATGAGGAGGAAATTTCACACCCTCGTTCGGTTTGCTTTGCTTTCCTCTCCTTTCAAGTAGCGCTTCCAGGGAGCTGACCGAGGCTCCAGGGCGATGAGGTTCGGTTCAATAGCTGCTCATTCGGGGGCAGTGTGATCAGAAATGAGTGCTTACCAGGAAAAACGAAAAGCTGCGTAGGGAAGGAGCCACTCATCCACTAACCACGACCGGAATTAAACATCTTTCCCTGTCGGCTGGCTTATTCCTGACTGAAACAAGCACTGGAGCCAATCCACACTTTTCATGGTGTTTTCTACCAGTTTTTTTTTTGACAAAAAACTGTTTTTGTCCAAGAAACGCAATTCCAGGAGGCGTCACAACCCAAACGAAGCAGATTATCCAAGGGAACAGACTCAAAGCCTGACTGAACAGAGCCACAAAGGGGGGATATGCAAAGTAAACAGATGTGGAGAGACCTGAAATCATCGGGCAGGTGTTCGGTCACACACACACACTTAAACGTACTCACACAGAGTAAAGGGTATTACAGATTCTAAGATTGCTCTGACACAGGTAAACACAGATCCGTCTGCGCCTGAAGTGGCACGAGGCAAAACAATGGTGTCACAAATATGAGGAGTAATTATTCTCCCTGTGACTTCAGCAAAACACGTTTTCTCTGAAAACTCTGCAGTGCCTCGCCGACTAATTAGCCGGCCGTGACAAAAGCGAAGCAACTGGCAGGGCTTTGACCGCGAAAAGTGATACAGCGGTGCTTGTTTCCACCAAGGACAATGAAATGTAAGCTATCGCGCTCGCTGCCGGCTTCCCAGCACTCGCGCCCAAGGCTGCGGCGGGAGCGGCGTAGGTGGAAGGTCACAGAGGATTCTGCCCATTTGCGCGGAGACGTGGTCCGGCCAGATCGCTGCGGCCCGAGGGGGGCGCTGTAGGGCGGAAAGCGACCCGTTCGAGGACGTCGTAGGTGTCCACCCCCTAGCCGGAAACCTTCTGTGACTCCTGTTTACCTGTGGCTACAGGAGCAGGAAACTCTAGCTGACCCCGTCTAGACTCCAACTCTGTGAGCCGAGCTACCCTACGGCCTCTCTGGGTCAGATTTAGGAGACAGCCAGGCAGGGGTAGGGGGGGTAGAGCGAGAGCGAGCGAGAGAGAGAGAGAGAGAGAGAGAAGCACATGGAGCACGGCAAGAAGCAAACTCCATTCCTATCCCCCGACCCATTCACGAGGCCATTCAGAAAACAGATATTTCAGATCCACGGCGAGCACAATCAATCCACTATGTGTCGACTAATGAGCGAGTGTTGCCTGATCCATCAATCATCCGTGTGGCCGCCCACTCGGCCAGACTGCGGCCACGCGGCCCCAGGCGGAGCTCAGAACACAGTTTCAAGCTTGGAAATACTCGAGTTCACATGACTCAACCTCAGTGGGCTGAGAAGCCACAGGTGCTCTCTGCATGCAACAAAGAGAGAATCACTGTCTGACTTGTGCATATAAGAAACCAAACAAACCTAGTGAGAAGTCAACAAATGCTGCATTTCAGAGAACAATAAGAATTATTATGTTCAATCAATCTGGACTGATTCAGCAGAGAAGGAGAGAGCCGGACACAGACTACAACTCCAGATTTTTGGAATGTTGTTTGTCCTCCAGCAACCTGAACTTCCGATGGCTTACACACTCGTCTTGTCAGCTGTTAAGTCAATACTCAGGTTTACTTTCAGCCTGAAGTACTTCAGCAATTACAGCTGAGCGCAGAAACGTGCACAGGTCCTCAGCTGAGCTCGCAGCTCAGTTCTCACAAGGCGTGGTGGTGAAGTGATAAGACAGCGGCGGAGTGAGAGTCCGGAGAGAGACCGCTGACAATGACAGGAAAGATGGAGGAGAGAGGGGCCGTGACACGCAGCCAAAGGTCGCCGGGCGACCTCGCCACACAGCAGCGGCGGTTGCGGGCGAACGGTCGCTACTCTATCCCCTCGCCACAATCTCGAATCACCTCAAAACACATCGACGGCGGAGAAAAATCCTACAACACGCTCAGGTAGATGAAGCGAGGAGCGCGAAACACTCAGAATTTGTTGCTGTTTAGAAAAAATTAACGCCTCCGTGATTTTTTGGCACGCGAGCGGCCCGGCGGGGGCCCGTCTCGCTGACACGCACCGCAGCTGTAAAACTAACAGACTGTTGAATGTGACACATTCTCCGTCTGCAACACCTCTCCCATCACGCTCGCCATACCAAACATGGTCACGCACAAAGCGGCAGATGCGGCTTGGCGGCAACAACGTCAATGCCTGACAATATACAGCCACTCCAGCGGTGGTGCGTTTGAACGCCGTGGCCGGCGGCCGAGCTGGAGCTGAGTGATGGAGCAGATGGGGGGGGCATGGCCGCTGTTATTTACAGGTGTTTGGCGAGACGGGTGGAACCTTCTCGCCGTGGAGGGGTTGGCCGGCTCGGTCGTTATCTGGATTTGGTTGTTGATTTAAGACGCAGGAGAGGTTAGGATACGGCGCCGCTTTGTGCGATGTGCTTAAAAGGTTTCCTCGTCTCATGTTGGTCCAAGAGGGAGATGGAACGCAGGCGTAAGACTTTGCGCTGTCAGGGAAAAGTGTGGAAGTGGACGGCGGCGTGATGGAAAACATCCGCGTGAAGGTCCATGGTGGAGCTGTCCCATCACAGGCATATCTAACCTCACAAGCCTAGAGGATATAGGCACTTACCCTGACTCTTACCCTCACCCTCACCATTCCTTTGAGAGACGCTGGGCTGTCAGGAGACTCTAAGCACAACTTCCAGGCACGGCTCAGCTCCTCAACAGCTTCGTAAGCCCGAAGACACACACCGGCATCTGTCCTCCTCACAAATGTCCCCGCATGGACGAGGACGGACAGAAGAGCGCGGAGGACGGAAGCGGGGAAAGTTTGCGGTGACTCACCTCGGGCTGGTGCGAGCAGGGAGACGAGTCCAAGCCAGAGCAGGAGACCTGGGACGCCGGTGCTCCGGAGAGAGAGAGAGACGCAGCGCCTCACTCCTCCTTCTCCTCCTCCTCCTCGCGCTGGCATGGTGGCGTTTGCCTCCCCGCTCACCTCTGCTCCTCTCTTCAACAGGCTCACATGCAGGCTCTCCTTCCGAGTGTGTGTGCGTGTGTATGTGTGTGTGTGAGGACAAGAGAGGGGGCGTGCAAGCTCCTCTGCGCCTGTGTGAGTGTGTGTGAATGTGAGCGAGTGTGTGTCTCAACGTGAGAAAGTCCACGCTGTGCAAAAAGACACCCGAGGCAGCGGCAGCAGTTGCACTTAGTCGTCCTCCGCACAGTCTGACAGTAGCAGCCCAGCTGGGAGAGAGAGAGAGAGAGAGAGAGAGAGAGGAGGGGGAGTTACTTCACTTGCCTAGTAGGGAGCATTAGCCCGCCCTCACACGTGCGTGTGCATGCACGCACACACACATGCACACACACACACACACAAGCACGCACACGCACGCACACATGCTCACCCATGCTGGGAGGATTTGGGTGGAAAGAAAAACGGGGGCAGGGAGCCGACGACGGGAGCAAAATGGGGTTTGGAGAGAAGCAGGAGGAGGGAGACAGGATTGAAAACAAGCAGGCAGACCTGCGAGATTCTGCGCCAATAACGGCCTTCGGTACAACTTTTCACTTTTTATGTATAAATTCTCCAAAGAAAATAACATTTCCAACATTTTTTGCTGTGGGGCGTGGAGGGTTGCAATTTGTTTCGCTCTCTCTCTCTTCCTCACACACACACAAACACACACGCACTGGCACACATACAAACACATGCACACAGACACACACGCACACGCACACACAATCCACAGCTGTAGATGATCTGGCAAACTGCCTGATGTAAACACAAACTAAAACTGAAAGTGGCGTATTGGCGGCGATAGTTGAAACACTTGTTGTTACCAGCAGATTATGCACGCACGCACACACACACACACACACACACACACTGCTGTGACACCACCTTTTGAGCTTCTTTAGCAACGTCAAAGTGACGCATGACAGAAGTCTGTTGTCTAAATGTGAGAGTGTGTAGTTACTTCCACATATCAACCCAGTGACTGAAATGCTACAGGCGTATGCTCGAGTGTGTGTGTCTGTGTGTGTCTGTGTGTCAAGCGACAGCACAAGTGGCAAAGTAATTAGGGGCAAGGGTCCACTTGAAGTGGGCAGAGTCGTTGGCTGTGAATGGGCTCGCTTTGATGCAGCAGAGGGTTAAGTTTGCACTCCTCGTATCCTTAAGGCGAAAGATTCTTGCAAACAGTCCAAAATAAACTCTCGTCCGCGCGCCTGGGGCGAGACCCGGCCCCCGCCGCCAGGAGGAGGACGGGCTACGCGTTTGTATGCGGGTAAAAAGAACTAATCCACACACACACAAAAAAAGAGGGAAAAAGAGGAAAGAAAAGAAATGATGAAGTTGGGTTGAAACTCCGCCTGTCGACAAATCAGGTGGCTGGCGATGGTGCGTTAAAGGGGCTGTTGGAGAGATTACATCAGCGCAGCCTGCAGCTTTTCTGCTAATAAATAAATGGGAGAGACCTTCTAATAGACCATTTCCTTTTCAGGCTTATCCTGCTGCCTGCGAGCCATTTACCGTAGACAAAAACCCTGTCTGTGTGTGTGTGTGTGTGTGTGGGAGGGGAGAGGGGGGCTGGGTTTGCAAAGGACAATTTGCTTTGAATAAAAAGCATCGCAGCACCAAAATGGCACAAAACAAACAACTATTCCACCTCTGCCTCCCCCTCCTCCTCCTCTTCCTCTCCCCGCCCGCCATGCTGATTATCGCGTTAAACGGGCAGAAGAGGCAAAGCCGGTTTTTGTCTTTTGCCGCCGTCTCTACCGACTGATTTGTTGTCACCGGTGCTTCTTTTGATTCTCACACATATTCACGTTGTTCATTAGCGCCACAACAATGGCCCGGCCTGGAGGGATGGATGGAGAGAGGGAGGAGGGATGGATGGATGGATGGAGGGAGGGTGGCGAGAAAAAACTCAGTGCATAAATAAACAGTCCTGTCATCCTCCCGCTGTCCTTCCTCCCTCCCGTGCCCCCTCTGAGGAACGCCGCCACTTTCTGTCACCCACGCTGCGTCACAGCGAGGCTGTTAGTCGGCGTGAGAGTGTGATATCTGTGAAGTCGCCGTCCGCTTTGCCTTTATCTGTCTCGCATCGTTTTGAGGTGGTGGGATATTGTTTATTTCTCTTTCATTATTATTGTCTCAGCCAGTGGAGATTCAACACAAGGCAAAAAATATCAAGTCCTCCTATTTCACAACGTCGAGCTCCAACGAGTGACAGAAACAGCCGACCACTAATCTAAAGACTGTGGTCATGTGGGAGCGAAGCTGTTTTCTGGCTGTTTAACACCCAAACCGCACACACACGTGGCGGAGAAAACAAAACTCAGCCGTGTGATTCATTTCCTTCCCTCTTTCTCTCCTCTCCCTCGTCTTGAGTCGCCCTCCGCTGTCATTTGCGCATCTCTCAGTTGTTTGTTTGGTAACTTAAAAAAAAAAAAAAGTCGCCCCCCTCCCATACACCCTCTCCAAACTCCCTCCCTTTCCCCCACGTCCCCTCTCTCTCTGTCCTCCACTCGTTTATTCCCCCTCCCCTCCTCCAGTGAACCAGAATGCCATTTCAAGCATGTCTAACCACGGGAAGCCTTTTAAAAACTGTGACAGCATTTGCCCCCAATCCCTGCTAGCTGTGAAACTGTGTGTGTGTGTGTGAGTGTGTGTGTGTGTGCGTGAGAGAGAGAGAGAGAGAGAGAGCAAGAGAATGTCTTCAGTCACTTGTTGCAGGACAGAATACCTTATGCAAATTGCACAATGACCCCCTTTTAAAATAGTTACCTAAAGGTTCTGTCAGCACATACGCATACACACACACACATACACTCTCCCACACAGGCACGCACGTCTTTCAAAGTGTCACCCTCATGCTGGGTCTATGATAAATGGCTCAAAGAGGCTGTCACAGAGAGAGAGAGAGAGAGAGAGAGAGAGAGAGAGAGACGCGCTGTAAAGCTGAAAGAGAAGAACGAGGCGAGGCTGTCAAACAAAAGGACGGCGGAATGAAGTGGTTACAAGTAAAGAGTTTCAAAAAGAAAAAAGAAAACAGTTGAAGAAAAATAAGCAAATATCCCAAAATAAAGGGACAAAACCCACAGGGAACAGGACAGGAAGGACAAGCGGGACAGAGGGACGGGCGCTGGGGGAGACGGAGAGGAAGCGGGCATCACGCTGAGTGAGAGGGGGAAACGGATCATTTCACATTCGGACATTTAGTCATCGCAGGGGTGCACCGTGTATCAGCCGCTGTACACACACACACACACATCCACACGCGCGCACACACACACACCTTCCTCGGCACTGATACTTCTCAGTGGCTGATGTTACTCAAGCTCCCTTTGCACGTTCAGATAGTGTTTCTGGGCTGGTGTTGAAATCAATCGGCCCTCGGGCCACCACTCATTCTCATCGCCTCCACCTCTTTAGGGAGCGCGGGAGAGAGAGAGAGAGAGAGAAGGATTCGGTGGTGTGTGTGGGGGCGCGGGGTGTGTATGTGTGTGTGTCACTGATTCACTCGATATAGTGTGAGCCACACACACTATACAGTTTTTGTTATTCAAATCGATCATCTTCAACGGAGGCTTTCCGTCGGCACCCGCAGGGTTCGGCCATCACCTTCCTCCTCCTTCACCAACACACCCCATCACGCGCACACACACACACGCACGCACACACACACGGCTTGATGTGTGAACTGCCTAACCAGGCGAGGGGATTAAGTCCATTCTAGAGGAACACGTCCGTGGCACAGCAGCACATCTGCTAATCCCCCGTCTATTCACGCAATTTGTCTTTAAACTAACAAGCAGTTGGACATAATCTGCCTTGAGCCTGTCCATTCACTCCTATTCAGCGCCGCATCTAACAGGGCGATCCGATCTGCCCGGGCGGTCCGGACGGCAGACAGAGTGTGAGAGCGTATGCGGGGAGCGGTTTAGGCCGAGGTCCAAACAACTGGTGCATCTGGCACAAAGCAAGCGAGGTCCAATAAAACCATAACAAGGCACCAGAAAAGGACCTGTGAGTGAGGTGAAATGATGCTGAAATTCACCTCTGATAACACTGATTCGTCCTTGGATGCACAAAAGAGGGGCCGAAAATAAAAGCACAGAATGTGGCAGAGCACAAAACATGCAGGAGAGATGAGAGAGGAACGTTTTTACAGCCGGGCTGCCACGTTAGCATGCTGTTTAAGGTGCTAGCTTATTTTGGTGTTGTGGTCATTTCTTTGCCAATCGATGTGTTTTGTGGCGAATTGATTTTACATCAGACCAAAGAAATATGAAACGTAAGACGCAAAGCCCTTCAATTTTAAAAGATGTGATTGAAGGGGCGATTAACATCGTTAACTACAGAGTGTTAACTCACAATTAAAACAATTAATTGCCTGTCAGCCCTGATTTAAAGTATCACTGGGCTAAAAAGTGATGTACATGCGATTGGGAACATAGTTCGGAGAATTCTTGTGTATTTTCCATGAGTGCGTAAGTATTTTCCATAATCTCCCATGAGTTTCTACGTTATCTTTTATTTACATCACTGCCTATTAGCATGATTCCTCCCTCGCTCCCCGGCCGAGCTTCTTGATTGCAAACAAAAAAACGCCAACCCACATTTACACCCCGAGAGTCAGTCGGGACTCTATATAAATTCCATTACGTGTGCGATGGAACACACACCCACAGCTGCACACACAGATAGGTGTCGGGGCCATTTAAACTTAATGAAGGGCTAATGATAGACTGGAAGAGGCTGTTGTGGCTTGTTATTGTCCCCGTGAAACCGCTCGTTGTTCCGCTTTACAACCGCCATAAAGCTGTTGACAAGCCACGGGTGTGGTTGGGGCGAGGCAGGGCCCGGACCGGAATATTTATTTGGTAGCCAGAGCTCTGCAATCACGGCGTTGTAAAAGTTGAAATTCATTTGAGATGTTTGACTGTAATCCAAAAGTGACGGACGATGTTAATTAGCGCTGACTCTTACTGAACCCTAACCCTAACCCTAATCCCGATCTGTCCATCAAAAGCTAAACCTCTTTATGCTGATTTTGATATCCTGTGAGTACCTGCGGTTCCTTGACATTCTAATTCCTAGCAGATAAGGAGCTTTGGCCAGTAGAAAAGTAAGAAGGACAATGCGGCTTTCTGCTCAGCAGGAGAAGTTAAAGATGTTAAGGACAGGGCTCGTTAACCGGAGGGACAGAATGTCAACTGGTTCATTCTATCAAAGGTGTTTAAAGGCAGAGAGAGCGAGAGAGAGGGGTTCCTGTGTCCCTGGTATGTGGGCACTGTTTGGCTGTCCACCTTTTTCTGACTCATCGGTCTGCAGCAGCTCGGTAAGAAGCTGCGGATCGCAGTCTGCGGCCGCCTACCAGCCCTCGCAGTGACTCACCTCGTCCCTCACATGGCGTCACGCTGGGCTCTCACACCGCAACGCTCACTCTGCTTCAGCGCAACTTCGGGGGAGTTTGATTTTCTGTAAACAATTGATTGGATCTAACTACGGTACTCTATGTGTGCGTCGGGAATAAGGACGGTTAAATTAGCCATTGAGCTAATTGTTTCCTTGTCACACTTAGCTCGAGGACATCTACCATGACTGAAAGTGATGAAGTGAATTCATTCTTTAACTCTTTGGTTGCCAAGGAAGGTGTGAAAACCTTCAAAAATAAAGCGACAAAACACCCACTAAACAAACAAATGTATTCTAAGGCACGGACCCTTATTTACCTGGCTGCAACGTTGTTTTGGAGAAACAATCACAACCACAGTTTGGCATCCGAGCCCAGACGGCAGACAGTAGCTGGAATAACAATACGCGTGGTCACATGTCCGACAGCTGATGCATCAGCAGATCGGGGCGTCAGAGGTCAGCGGGGGCCTGATTTACAATCATGACATTTAAGTAAGTGATCAGCGCTGGAAAGCAGCCGCGGTTTGTTTGAGAGGAGGTGGAGGGACCACCTATCATGACGACTCCCACTAAGAAAAGACCTACACACACGCCCGCACCGCCAATGACAACTGTTCCCGCCGCCAAGAATAGCTTAGCACTGTAAAGTCTGCGCCTCTAATGCTGCTCCTACTCTCTGCTGGTTTCTCTCTCTCACACACACACACACACACACGTACTCACACACACAGGCGAGTCAGACATGCCAAAGACAATATCTCTTTCACTCGGTATATAAATCTTACGGATGCCTCCTGCCTGTTGCGTTCTGCAGATGCAGACGCATCGTCACGTCGGGCGATTAACGGCGCCCAGAACGGGAACGCACGTCTGAACGTGGCTCGTTGGACAGG
>OMPJ01041083.1:0-17957 GCA_900312935.1 Carapus acus
CTGTCAGGAAGAGGAAGGAGATGACACGCAGACAAAAGCCTGAACAAGTTCCCCACTTCCGAAACCCATTAATCATCCCAACGGTGCTGAAATTGCAGGCGGCATGTATACTACACGCCCGCGTACGCAGATGTGTCCGGATATGAGTGTGTGTGTGTGTGTGCGTGTGTGTGTGTGTGTGTGTGTGTGTGTGTGCGCGCGCGTGTGTGTCTGCCTTCAAAAGGGAGAGAGAAACATGTTTGTTTGTGTGTGTGAGAGTGAAAACATACGGTTTCATTGATGCCTCACTGAGCAACAGCAGCTGCCTCGCCAGTGGGCCGCCCTCAAACGGGGGAAATATCCAGCCAAACACACACACACACACACACACATACAAAGCATGTCGTGGACAGTGTTTTTTGGGGCCTAATGAGCTCATGAGGTCTGAGATGAGGTTGCGGTCCTGACTCGAAGCTGCGGCGCCTCGCTCAGGCGGCCCACTGCAGCCAGCGAGCACGGACGCAGCGAGGGAAACATTAATGTTGGCGTTCCCTCACAGGTGATGGGATGACATTGCCAAATGAAAACAACGCGGCTCGGGAGAGCAGCTGTCTAGACGTTTGCCTCACAAGGTCAAAGTGTCCTTGGGCAAGGCAACGATCCTGCAACGGCTCCTTTGGCCCCTGATCAGATCTGACGGCTAGCATATCAATCAATACGGCCAGTGGTCAGACCTGCTTTTGTTACGATTACGGTATCAGATCAGACGATTGCTAGGTAACCCAGTTACATATCAAATACGTATGTATTATATTAAATATGTTTGAATATTAATCTTCAGTAATAAACACTATTTTCTTCTGTTATCTATTTACGTTAATGCCTTGCTTAGTGGTTTAAATTTAGAAAGAACCATACAAACAATTTAAATAATTCAATAATAATGCTTCTGACCACCGTTGTGTTTGTGTAGCTTAGCGTGCTACATGCTAGTTTAGCCTGTTTATCGATCTGTGCACCTATTCATCTATTTCCACTTCTTCTTAACTAAGAGTGACATATTAAAATTTCCCCTGGGATGATTAAAGGTATTATTGATTCTGCTTTAAAATTCCAATTGCTGCATATCCCATTGCTCGTCAAAAAAGAAAAAAGAGGAAAAAAAGGGGATGGGCTAAAAGCAGGGAGGAGATTTCCCCCGAGGATTGAAATAGTATGTCTTACTCATTAAACTTAAAAGGGCCTCGCACCCGTGGAGGTTGCGATATCGTCAGCGTGTAAGACGCCATCTTTGCTGTCCTGAGGTGCAAAAAAAAAAAAAAAAGCCTGTTTGCACGTCGGGACCAGTTTCAGCATTTTGCTCTACAAGCTGTCAGACTGCTGTCAAACTGGGACCATCAGCCCCCCTGGACACCTGCTCCATGTCCCCCCGAGCCCCCGGCAGGAGAATCCAGACTTTGATCTGAGCGGCGGATTGGACGGAGAGAAAGTTATACAGTCCACTTGTGTGTCGGCACAAGCGATCATCACTCTTTCGCTATCTTCCCATTTGATACAAAAGGCGATATGTTTTCCCTCCATATGGCCTCTCGCCGCCTGTCCCCGAGCTGCTGGTCTCTCAGGGTAAACAAAGCTGGGACTGACAATCTTGTTCCTATAATGAGTTCAACAGGGACAGGAGTGAGTGTGGGTGTGTGTGTGTGTGAGTGTGTGTGAGAGTGTGTGCGTGCCAGTCCAGGGTGGCCAACAGCTCTATTTCTCCAAAACAGCAGCCGGCGGCGAGCGGACGCCACACCGCACACAGGAAAGTTTCGCCTGTGTGTGAGGCTCCACCGGCAGCCTCTGTCTTCCGTCCTCCATTTTCCGTTTGGCTTGAGGGCGAGTTTGAGGTTGGGAATCGGAGGCAATTTGGCCTCTTTACCTTAAACTTGCGCGAGTCACCGGCGGCGCGGCAACATCCATCATTCGGAGCTGCCGAGCACGTGGGCGCGTGAGCGGTCCCTGAAGAAGTCTTTCCAAAAATCTACATCAAACGGCGGCGGCCAGACAGCCGAGTGTCGATACGGCAGCAGGCGGCGCTCAGGGACGAGCGGCCAGGATTCATATTTCATGTTGACACGCCGGGGCTGTTGATGGGACAGATATGACCAAGACAAATGGGCCGGCGCGCGTGGAGGGTTTCTCCTGTTCAAACGGTCAAAGCGAGGAGCAGCTCGGCCCTCCGACCCTCCGTCTGTCTGCAAAGACGCCATTTTATTCGCTTCCTCCACATTCTCCAGCTCTCGCTGCCACAAGCTTCTTTATCGGATGGAAACTGAAGACATTCAGCTCCCGATTGACACTTTTCAAGCCCGCCTTTCATGGTCCTGCGTCTCTGGCCTTGGACATGTTGTCTCTCAGACGGGAGCACAGAGGTGCGGCTGGGAGCCTCGGCCTGCTCTGGAGAAGCACAAAGGCTTGTTTGCCCGTTAAGTGATTAACTGTTGCGTCATCTCATTTCAAAAGTGTTGCATCTGATCCGCGCGGCGGCGGCGGCGGCGGCGGCGGCGAGAGGCTCCTCAGGAGGAATTGTTAAAAGTATTACACCCCGTCGCAACTTCACCTTCATCCTGGCACTTGTGCTGTGTACCTGTCCAAGTATTAGCTCCAAAAATATTGGAGTAACCTTTTCAAATGTGACCCCAGAGGAGGATAAAACTACTTAGACGCACTAGCAAAGTTTAGCACGACGCACTGCCAGATAAAACTCCAGATACTTATACTCTAGATACAGATGCCAAGCTAAAGCTTTAGATTAGCCGCGGCCAATTCGAAACTTTCGCCACAGTTTCTTACCACTTTGTGCCGCCTTCATCTCTGCCTGTGGAGCTGGGATTGATTCTAAAGACGACTTTACCTTTTATCGATGCTCATGTTGTTGGCACCTTGTTGCCTTGCCGACACGGATCTATGAGGCCTGAGCGTCTGCGTGATGGACAGACGGTTAAATCCCTCTAAGCACAGATCTATTACAGGCGTCAGGCTGCACTGAGTGTTGTCAGCTGTTGTTTTGGTCACTTGTGATTAGTGTTGGTTGTTTGACTCGTGTTTATTTAAGCGCTAATTTAACAGGCGTCGTGTAACCTTGTCAGGCAAAGGCAGACTGCAAATAATGCTAATTGACATGATCACTGGCAGAGGCTCTCGCACGGCGCCATAAGAGTCCAGGGAGAGAGAAACGCGCGCAACTGGCTAATACGCTGTGATGCTGTGAGATTTCCAGGCTCAGTTTCAACCCATGTTTGCGATCCAGACGTCCAGATCTCTCTCTGCTCTCAGCGTGAGCATCAACGCAAACGTCTGCCAGCTTGAAAAAGAATTAAAAAGTATTTTCTGCCAGACGAGGCAGCGATGCTCCATGTCGCTGCTGTTTGGAGGCCTTTCTGCGGGGAAAGGTTTAGTGATGGCCGCGCCATTACGGACGGAGACGTGGAGCTGGTGTGATAAACTCCCAGGCCAGGCTAAAGACATTTATCTGCCCGTGCTGATTAATGGTGCGCTGGAGATTTGGTTTTTTTTTGTCTTTCACTGCTTCTGACACAGAAATAAATAATGAAAAGCAGAGATTCGCGCTCACCTGATGCAAGAGAAATACTTCTCCTGCAACAAAGCACTGGCTCATTCCCACCAGTCATTTATTTATCTGGCTTTATTTCCACTGAAACGCTTTACCATAAGAGTGGCGATTAGAACTCTGTCACCTCCATCCTGTAGCACTTGTTAGTATCACAGAATCAGATTCACACCGGGGCTGTGGCTGCGGGAGCCATCGGACGGGGGCTGAGCGGGCACAAGGTGGACAGAGTGAGGCGCCGGCTGCCAAAAGGCTGGTGGAGGTTGGCAGGACGGCGTGTCGTCTACCTGCTCGGGGGGAGTTCGCAGGGACGGACCGAGGCCGCGCAGTTTCCTCCCGGCACAGGTGTGCGGGACGGTCCACGCCAGACGCCGGCCGGAGGACGGACGCTCGCCGGGAGCGGCGGCCCGCCCGTACCGGTGCGCCCGGCCAAGCCATAAGGCCTCGCTTACTGCCACATTAGGCGATTTTCTGGCTGATTTGAAGGCCAAGCGTCAGCAGGCAGAGGGACGCCGGGCGGGGGTCTCTGTCACAATCCCTAAGGGTCAAAGTGTCCAACAACCTGGACAGCCTAGTGTGCTCAAGCTGCACGGGCGAGGACGGTCTCAGTCTGTTTCGTCATCGTCTGGTATTTCGTCAGTGAGGCAGCTGGGGAAGCTGCGGGAGGGCCCGAGCCTCCACCGCCAACCTTCTGGCTCTGAGACTGAGCGTCCTCCTCCTCCGCCCTGGAAACTCTCACTCCCCTCCAGCACGTTCTGGCAGCTCAGAGCGAGGACGGCTGCGAGGGACCTTTTGGTTTGCTCTCCTCTGCAGGTGCTTTCAGTCATTGGGCCTGGTCGGGACACACAAACCTGTCAGACAGCGAACGTCAATCAAGCTGGACCGTCGCACTGTTGCATCCTGGGAGCGTCCCCATCAGACAGAGTAGGTGAGCGCAGCTGTGCCCGCGCTCTAACGTGTCCTCCGTCCTCCCGTCCTGCCACGCCGGGACGTGCCGGGACACGCGGCGTCCTTCATTGTCGCTACGCCGCGCTGAACGATTTCCTCTGCCGTTGCTTTTGTTGCCACGCGATGCCACAGCTGAGCCTCACGTGTCCACCTCGTCCCGCTCTAATCAGAGGGTCTCACGTTTCCTCGGCTTCCTCTTCAGAGGCCTCGGCTCCAGATCGCTTTGGACGGCTGCTGCCATTGGATCCGTTACGTCTGATATGTGAGCAGGAGGTCATTTCCATCCTCTTGTTGTTTGGACGACGCTCTGATGTCATCCCCACATAGGACACACAAAGACAGACACACGCTTGTCCTTTGTACTTGCTTCACTCATTGTGTCCCATGGCTCCTGGCAGTCATTTGAATGATCCAAACACAGACACCACATGCTCACAGACTCTCCCATCTCTCCGTCCTCGGCTCGCTCGCGCCACTGTTGCTGCGTGTGAAGCCAGACGCACACTTTGTCGCCTCTCCCGATCAACAACTGGGAAAATAATCAGCCGACGAGCTGTAAATCGGGAGGTTTGGATTTCAGCGGTGAACAAACTGCAGCGGCTGCAACACTTGGTTCACGCCGACGTATCGTCAATGTCAAACGTGTAGTTAACGTGAATTTATTTCTGCTGGAGCACAAATTTGAAAAATGCCTTGATGACTGAGGCTGCAAACTGCTGCGCGATCAATTACATTACGGAAACATTTGTCAAAGTTGCGGCATCAGATGTGTCAGCGATGAAAAGTGACTTTGAGGATTGGAACTTTAGGATGGATGGGCTGCGGGGGCCAGGAACACCCCTGCCTTGTACCCATTGTGCCATGAAAAAAATGACTGTCCTAAATGCCAAAAGCCGGTGATGTATCGCCGTGTCTGAGAGTCCAAATGCCTGGCGCCCCCACCGCGGCTGCTCCGCTTTGCCGTGCTGACCACCGGCAGATGGGCCCAAAAACAAGGCCGCTGAGTAAAAGAACAGAGTTCCTTTAGAGTTCTGGCGCAGCGTGGACGCCGCACCCGTCTCGCTGTACGAATGGCTGCGGGGAGACGCAGTGACATCACAGGGCAGGCAGACCTCCCGCCCTCGGCCCACAAAGACCCATCGGCCTCAAACGCTGTGAAATATTATCGACACTATAGCGCCAATGCCGCTTTTGTGCTCCCTGAAATGGAGCGGCGCAATTTCAGACTTTCTATTATATGAGCGTCTCTGCAGACGTGTCGAGAAGAAATGACTTGCAAGTAAAAGCAAATGTACAGGCACAAAAGGCTTTAATTTGGGGCCACTCACTCACACACATACACACACGCACACGCGCACACACACACACGCACACACACACACATTCTCTCTCTGTCTCACAGGGCCTGTGTCTGAAATGAATTTGTCGATGAAAGCCAGAGATAAGGTAAGCGTGAAGTGTGTGTGTGTGTGTGTGTGTGTGTGTGTCGGTGTCAGTCCATTCATGGACACGGGCTAAGAAATTGCCCAGAAACATTAGAGCGATAAAGCTTCATCAAGTGTGAGTAACGCAGGCGTGCAGTGCTTGATTGACAGCTGGAGCGGTAATGGCTTCTCGTCTGTGAGGAAGGATCATGTGATGATGACATCACCCGCGTGTCGGCCATGTTTAAGCGCTGTAATGGGACTCAATTTTCTCATCATCCCCGCGACACGGTAAACGCAGCGCGTGACCCGCTTAGGTGCCACGCTGATGTGTGTGTTTGGGCTCGGGCCATAAACGTGCTGGAGACGCCGCAGCACTGCGGCGCCCCCTGCTGTGGGCACGACGGGGGACATTTTAAGCAAAGGAGGAGAGGGTGAGATCGTTTCAGGCAGCAGCGACCCGCTGCATTCATTTCAGTCTTTGTGGCATCTATTTCGGCATCCGATTCCTCATATCCAGTGACAAAATCGGTATTTCTCTCTGAGGGGAAGCTAGGTGGCGCTGTGATCTGACTGGAGCTCCGTTACCACGTCATTCTCTAATTCCTCTGAGCTCCGGTGATCTCTGCTGCTGCGTCTCTCCTTGTTTACCAGTCGTCGCCTTTTTGATTTGGGCATGACAGCCAAGATTAAAGAAAGAAAAACTTGGTTTAGTGGCCCAGCAGAGTGATTGTCAGGATTAATGCCGCAAATCTGACTGACGGTCGCACAGATCGGTTCAAAGACTGAAGGGAAAAATATTCCGGAACATTTCAGGCACAAAGGCCAAAGTTCCCCAGGACGTCTGAGGTGCAGGCCGCCGTGTCTGTGCGCCTCTCTGAGGGAATGAAGGGAAAGCGGCTCGGCACTGGGAGAACTGCAGCCGTGCGTAGACGAAAGGAGCAGGAAATAAAGAGGAAATTTCATAAATATTGGCTTGTGATCTTTGTTTCGGAGGTACGAGACTAAATTGCTTCCTTCCTCCAGACAAATCTCTGCTAGAGGCGCCAGACCAGAATGAAATTAAGTAAAATAACAAGACAAATCTCTGTTTGGTGTTCTCGCACAAATTAACTTTTGCTTCGACTTCTCCAAACTCACTGCTGGGTGGACCTGGAACAGCCCGTTTCCCCTCTGACAGATGAATGCTGGATAAATATTTAATGCAGCTGCTACGTCCCTCGCTTCCATCACCGTTTGTCTAGCGTGAGGCCACAATGTGGCGCGGTAAAGAAATTCCAAAAGTCAAACAGTAAAACCATAGCTAACAGCCACTCCGAGGCTCAGGTTGATCTCCAACTGCGATCATCAGCTTGGAGACGATTCCTCCAAACACCCGGTCACAGTCAGCCCCGCAATGATTGGCCAGATTCTCTCGTTTGATCGTTGCAAACCTGAGAGACTCAGAGGTTGCGTGTGGAAATGGAGCCACAGTTGCACCGCTTTGGGTTTCAGTTGCAGGGGGGGAAAACATCTACGCTCACACTATTAAAGCCAGCGAAACTTCCCAACTTGACTGGTGGTGCGAGACCACCTGCGGCTTCTCTCGCTGACACAAACACGCTTTGAGCCTCTTAGATAGTGTCGAACACGTGGGATGAAATGTAACAGTTCATCAGGAGATGGCAGAGCGAACTGTGGCGTAAGTATTGCATCACACTCGGGCTGAATGTCAAAGCCAGCCAGAAATAAAAAAAAAAAAATCAGAGAGCAGCTCCCTCACGCCGCCAATTCAGCCGACTGAAACACAACCTTGGAGTCAATTTGTCACAGCTAATTCAGTCTCACCAGTCCAGCTGAAAATAATTTCCTTTGCTCATTTCACAGTGAGCAGATAAACAAATATTATCACTCAAGGCTCTTAAGCTTTGCCTCAAAGACGCCATTAATTGTGAACCTGGTTAAGCATTTCGGCGGCTGGCGGAGAGGGTGACGGCGGTTACATTATTAAATTGACCATCAGCGTGAGACTGAAACCGACAGAAATGTGAGACTCGCCGCGGTGAAGCTGAAAGTAATTTGTTGTTGGGAGTGAGATAATGTGCCGTCATGTGCCGACATGATGCCGAGCAGATTAGATTGGGTCTGCTCTCTCTGCGGCCCGATGCTCTGTGATTTATTGTATGTGCTCCTTGTGTCGGGCGACTTAAGCAAAAATTGCCACGCTGCAGTAAATCTGTCGGTTCAATTCCCACTTTAATGATCCACTCGCGCTCATCCCTCGGCGGAGGAGACCTCGGCCGCGCTCCTCTGGCTACAACAAAGCACAGAGACAGAGGAAAATGAATTACTTCACGGTCACTGTGCTGCACTCCACGGAGGCGAATTGGCCACTTCATGCCTTCATTGTGGCTGGACAGTTGGAGAGCCTCTTCAGCGGCTGTTTCCACCGTTTTGATTAGCACTCCAGTCCCCGGCCTCGCTCTCCCTACAGCAGCCTGTAATTTGGCGACCACATTGTGCGACTTCGCCCGCAAACTTGCTCTCACTCGGCGTCTTTGATTTTGTTGGGTCAAAACAAAATCAGGAGCAAACCATATTTTTTACCCATTTCAGAGGAAAACCTTAGGGGTCCAGATTATGATCCCTGGTGACCACCAAGATGTCTCAGGGACTTTGTCCTCACCGGACAGTCAAATCACAGCCGTGATGTGTCCTTGTCCGCTGAGTGAGGTCTATTCATCCCCGAGTCAACTGCACAACCCACGCGGATGGAGAGAGAAGAGGAGGAGGAGCCTGTGACTGCAGCAGGCCCGGGCCGAATAAAGAGGCTCTTGCCGGCACCATCCTATAATTAGAGAATGACCGGCATCACAGCGAGACGCCAAAGTGAGGACGGCACCTGGGGGGGCACGCAGGGACTCGGGCCAACTGGTATTTCAGCCAACACCGTCTCACCGCCGGGTGCTGAATTCACACATTCCAACCCAATTATCTGTCCAAAGCTGGTGAAGATTCTGCGGGATATTTAATGCTACATTATCATGCTACATTTGTCTCTTAATTTTCAGTCCATTTCAACACGACAAAGCAGAGAAGAACGTGAAAAAGCAAATCTCTTTTCAGGCTATACAGCAGACAGAGGAGGCACGGGGCATGGTGCACGGGCCCCATCGATGTGGCAGATACAAAGGAAATCACCTAGAATGACCCAAGGCCACTGGGAAATTAGGCAGCGGGTTCTTCATTGGATGGCGTTTCCAGTCAAGGTGGCAGATTGGTTGGTAGCTACTGTAGGTTGATAGGTACAGTAGGTACGGTACTGTAAGTAAGGTGGGTGGTTAGGTACTTAAGCGATCCGTTCATCTATTGATCGAGGAAAATGTAAAGCCCAGCGGCTCAAAGAACGCAGAACTCAGAAGAAAGTCGAGATGTAAAACATTGGAAGCAGTGTGGTAAGAGAGCTCGGGATACAAGGTACTAGGCAGATAAAGGGATGACATCTACAACAATGCATGCACAATATATAGGACATACTGAGATACAGTACATGTATGTACAATATACAGTATAGAATACATACAGAAGTATACAGTATGTACTATTTGTACTAGGGATGTCCGATATTAGCTTTTTTGCCGATATCCGATATGCCGATATTGTCCAACTCTCAATTTACCGATACCGATAACAGCCGATACCAATATGTGTGCCGGTAAACGCTTCAGGAGCCTATGGGCACTATTTCAGTGTAACGCAAGCATTATTGTATTTTTATCAATTTTTATTTTATCGGTTTTAAAGCAAAAAAATCCGATACCGATATTACATTTTTATGCTAATATTGGGTCGATAATATCGGTGGGCCGGTAGACATCTCTAATATGTACAGTTTATACAAATAATATATATGTGTATTTATATTCACACTCTCAGTACCTCATTGTATTTATTGTATTTCGCTGAGTGTAATGATAATTTATAATAATGATAATGATGTATTGTGCTGAGTTTGTTTGCAGTGTGTGTCTTCATTGTCAGCCTCCACACCACAGTGTGTGATCCCGGAAAGCGAGGCGATAAAAGCGACCGGCAGGATTAGTATTCTTCAAGCACGCTCGAAATTAATTTGGGCTCAGAGTCATTAAGTGACTTACAAACTGGCGGCTGAACTTTGAAATCTGCCGTGGAATTATCGGAGAGAGAACGAGAGTGAAGATTGGGGGGGAATGACGGCGTCACACCCGGTGTTTTGCAGCGTTTCCAGGGTTTCCCTCTTTCCCGCTGAGACCTTTGGCCTGTGAGTGCATCTCAGTGTGCGTGCTGCCCTCACGCTGAGGAGCTGCGGCCCATCCTGCCGTCGCTCCTCAGCGAGGCCTCCTGCGTGGCCGAGGCTTTGAGGAGCCTTCATGCGCTGCACGCGTGTGGATTTGTGCTTTCATTCCGCCCGTGGCCAAGTTCACCTCATTCCACTCCATCTCTGCACGATGGGAGGGAAGTGGTGCCACAAATCGATACATTTGTGCTCCCAGGGAGCCCCGCACTAAACACTTGAACCCAAACACGTAAAAGTCGACAGTAAAATGGCTGCCCAACACAGAACTCTCAGCAGCAGTAATTTCAGCGCGTTCATAAAGTCAACGCTTATGATTTGTGCACTGGAGCCTCATTACAATCGCCACAACTGTGGGAGCGTGGCGGGCAGGGCCAATCACAATCAACATGTCAACCAGTCCATGAATAGTTTGGATGGACAGCAAAACAAGCACGCTGAGAAGAAAGTCTGAGGAGCTGCTGCCTCACGCAAGGACGCAGTGAGGAGCAATCCAGCAATCCAGGAGACACAGCAGCCATCTGGGACGCGTCACTGTCCGGATGGACTTCGAGCACGGCCGCGCACTTTTAGAATCTGTGCGAGGGACTCTCAAAAACGTTTAGACGCAAATAAAACGGGTCTCCTCCTTTGAAGCCTCTCAGTCACTCAGAAGCCGCTGCTCCAAAGGAGCCGCAAACTGTACAACCCAACTGTGGCCGCACAAACTGTGCTCCCATGATGGAGATCACGCCTCTATTTTAACTACACTGTATGAAAACTAACACATTCCTCAGCATGTCTTGGAATCAGTCAATCCACTAATCAGCAGACCGAACCTGACCTCACAACTCTAGGAACATTTGATGAGCTACATCGAGTGATAAACCATCTTGTCTCTGAGAACACGGAGAAATGGCACCACGGTTCTGCCAGCTGCGCTGAGGAGAAATGTAGCAGCAGCGGCATCCACAGACTCGGATAAACAGCCGTTCCACCGCCCCGCCGGCTCCTCGTCTCTGTGTTTTGCCTGGTTGTGTGGCGTGATTGGGTCACTGCCGCTCCGGCCTCCTTTCCCCGCCCGTCTCAGCAAAGGTGACCTCGGCGCCAAAGTCAGGCCCAACACAGCCGCCAGCACGGCACCCAAAATGGCACTTTTCCTTTTGTTTGGGTTCCACGTGTTTGTTGAGGCAACATTAATACATCTCTCCTTTTCAGGAAAGGTTAGAGAAGATAATTTAGGACTCATATTACTTCTATTTGCCTCCATTACTCCACAGGGAAATTGCATCTCTGTATTTGAGGCGTCCTCAGTTTTACACCGAGACTCAAACGACGCAGCTGCAGCCAAAATAGACCAAAACACTCACACTTTGCCATTCTTTTTTCAGGTGCACAGGAACATTCTGCCTCTATTTCATGCTCTGCTTTATTATTATCTGTCGCAGGGCATTTTCAGTATCAGCAACACATAAATAATGAGCTGCAGCACTTTTTACTGTAAGTAAAGTAGGTTCCTGTTGTGAACCAAAGTGTGCGTGCCGACTCCTCTGCGTCGTCTCTTGGCCCGTGCTCAATATTTGTGGAGCTTTTCTTGAGAGTTGTGTTGGGTTGAGCGACTCCCTGACGTCACAGCGGCATGGACCCTCTGAGCAGTTTGAGAGTACAGACTTTTCAACGCTGGTACATTTTCGTGTTTCAAAATTCTCTTTCACGTCCTCCATTTTCCAAGGTCAGCCCCCGGCTTGTGGAGAGCACTTCTCTTCCTCTCCAGACCCTCATCAGACAAGCAGCCCTTTACGGTTTTGTGGCCTTTCAACAGAAGAGCAAAAGGAAAAGTCCCAAGTGGTGGCAAAGTGGAAGAAATATGGACATTTACCTGTGATTATGTAATCAAAACCAGATGAGCCCGAAGTGCTTTAAGTGCTTTGTGCTCTCCACAACAATCTACAGGTCTATGTGGAGGTCTGAGGCAGAAATGCTTTTCAGTGCAGCCAATTTGTTGGAAGTGTTTGACGTTGAAGCTTCAGGAGGGACCCACGTGCTTCCTGTGAGAGTTGGACCCCACCGAGGCTACAAATGTAAACCCTCACGGTCCCTGTTGTGCACCAGCGAGAACATTTTCTGGGGAAGGTGATTTACTTGCAGTCCTACTTGGCGCTGAGACAGCAAAACATTACCAAAATGAACCCAACTGGAGCGCTGCAAAGGCAATAACACATCGTGGCGGCGAGGAGCAGCGAGCAATGACACCGGCACGGCCGCTGTTTGCAAAACATCACCGACATTACAAGTGACGAACAGAGGTCCGGCCCACTCCTTTCAGGCTCGCGCACAATCACGCACAATTTTAAACGAAATACGTGCCGGAAATTGAGCGTCATGAAAACACGCAGCAGAAATATGGTAGTTGGATGGAAATTTATTTTTCGTCCTCCGGTGCTCACATGTAACCACGGCAACTTCCATCCATCTTGGTGTTGTCAGCACAGCAGAATGTCCCAAAGTAACCATCAAGACCATACTAGGCAGCCGCACGCTGCAATACAAAATAATCCATTTTTGTTTCAAAACAGTCCGAAGAAATGAAATGGAACCAAATAATAACATTAACAAAGTGAGCAGCCTTTGACAGAAATGAAAAGATGTGAGAGAAACACATTCCCACTTTCTCTGCTGCTACTCACACTAAATTCAACACAGTTGTCATGACACAGCCAAGACACACACACACACACACACACACACGCAGGTCAGACGGTCACAGGCGTACAAGCGGAATAAGACGTTAATAATATCCGCTGACCCCCTGCGGTTTTTCAAAGCATCAGCTTTCATTGCAAACGACTTAATGAATTTGGCTTCGCGCGTGTGTGTGAGTGTGCGCGCGTGTGTTTGTCTCCACATCGCTGGAGCAGAAACATGGGGGCAGAGACAACCTCCAGCGTCCTGACAGAAATAGCACAGCTATAATTGTGAGGCAGGTTGCGAGCCTGTTTCTATTCCACAGCCATTCAGTCACAATAGGGGAGAACAAGTGAGAATTCGCTCTCGGGCAGAGTCGCAGCCGCAGCAGAGCCGGCCGAGAGAGTCTTCATTAGAACGAACAAGGAATCATTTATGGGCCGCTGTTACTCTCTTCTGGGCCAATCTGACAAACATATTGGCTTTGGCACACTTGAGGCCGCAGATATCTTTGTACCTCCCCGTCCTTTATGGCATAATTTGATTTAGATGGTTCAGCGGCGAGCTGGAGGGGGCGCCGTCACGCATTACAAGCGGGCGTGTGTGGTCCAGTTTGGAGGCCTGGCCGTGCGGCGGCCGGCCGTCGCTGCCGAGCGAGCCGGCGTTTCAAATATAAAGCAGCGGCGTGCCATGATCGGGCAGCACAAACTTTGTGTGGAGCTTCTCCATCGGGCCTCGCCCACGTTATGTGGGACTAATTGCATTCACCCGCCTCTCGTGTTAGTTTCCTGTCACCATCTCTTATGTAAAAGGGTCGGTTTTAATTCAGTAAAATAATTAAATACCTTAAAAACCATGTTCCATCATCCAATTCGTTTCTCTTCTCTTTGTTACCTCGCTAGGTTTCCTTATTCATCAAAATATTGGTTTTAATATCTTTGGTGTGTGCTCCTGGCCCTTTTTTTTGTCCGTGAACACCTCAATTTCAATTTGAAAAAATGTAAAATGGACCTCAAGAGAATCATGACAAATAAATTAAAGGTTGTTATGTCATCTGACCATTACTGAGGGGATTTAGAACACATCTCCGCATCAAGCTCAGGACAAGGATCTGGCCCCTGCAGGTTCTCCTTTCCACCACCAATTCCTCAGCTAATGACAAACATTCCATTAGTTTGTGTTTGTGACACCAGAGCAGCTGCAGAGCCGCAAACATGTTTCATTTTCATAAAAATATGTCAGGAGAGCAAACAGCAATCTACAAATAAATCAGGGTGACTTGGAACGTGTCAGCCCGGGGAGGATGAAACTAGTCATGCACCGTCTCACACCGCATTACAATGGCGGCTGCCATCCGTGTCTCATGTTCGTTTGAGGAATAGGTATTTTGTTTTTGAGGTTTCAAACCAAAAGCCGAGCGCCCTGCTGGGCTGGAGCGGGTTGTTGTGTAGCGGTTGTGTAGCTCTGCTCCACTATCGGCCGCGAGGGACCCACACATCTCAGGCTGCAGAGAGAGGAGCCACATAGGGTGTTTGTGGGAGGTAAACGATAACTGGGATCATAAACAAGGCATTTAATCACCACCTGGGTGCAGAAGAGGATGGATTTGCTGTTGCAATATGCGTCTACGGCGAGGGAAACGCTGCTGAAACTGAGTGTGCGCTGCAGGTATGACATCCAGGTTTCCGAGTCAGCATGGCACGCTGGGGCCCGACAGTGCGTGACACAACCACAAACTCTGTGTTTTCCTCTTCCACTCGCTTGGTCAGAGTTAAAAGTGGGTCAATAAGATGCAGCCAAACCACGAGCTGGCCTGCGGCCGGTATGATTTACGATTCAGGTTTGTTAAGGTTGCTACGGCACCAATAAAGCTTCTGCTGCCATGTTGAATTCTGGAGTAGCACACCTGAATCACAGTCAGCATCTGTTGGCTGCTGACCTTGAAAAGCACCAAAACAAATGGCCGCCTTTGTTATGTTTCACATTCTGCCCCTCTCTGAACTAAAAGCCTTTTTCCAGATGAAGACGCGGCGCTGTAAAATGTCCCCGAGACATTCATGCGAGGATAAAGCCACGCGTGCCTCATTTGTATGCCTATGGGACGCACGCGGCTGGAGGAGGAGGGAGAGGGAGACAGAGAGAGAGAGAGAGAGAGAGAGAGAAAAACAGTGTTGCCAACGTTCATTACAAAGCCCCCAAAGGATGAACAGAGCGTGTTTGACTGAAAGGGTTGAAATCACTAAATATTCGACATATTTCTTCCAAAGGCTTCTTCTCTTCTAATCCCCACACTAATGTGCAGGGTGCTCAGAGCCTTCATCTCCTTCTCGGTGACGAGCTCCTCCTCACCGCCATCGCTCCGCCGTCGCTCCGGCTGGTCTGTGCGTTTCGCTGCGTGTTCAATGTAGGTCAGCCGAGGAGCCGCTCGGCCCGCTAGCTGGGCGGAGCGGAGGCGAGGAGAGAACCCACATACATTCACGCTTTTCTCGCCAGGCGCTGGACTCACGTTTCAGCAACCGCGTGCTGGACCTCCTCATTGGAAGCGGAACATCTGATGATGTTGGCAGCCCGAGAGCCTTGGACGGCTCCCGGCCAATTAAATAATTGGAATGTGATGCCCGGAAATAGAGTTACTCGCCTGCACGGCTGGGCTGGGCGGGGCTGGGCTAGGCTCCGCCCCTGGACCGGAACTACTTAGGTCGCCAGCAGCGATCTGGGCCAGTGAAGTGTGCGGCCACAATAGACCACAGGCTGGGAGGGGCACAACAACGCCCATCATCTCAGCACGAGACGCTCACACACATACACACATAAAAGAAATAGGGCAGCCGCACCATCTGAGAGACGAGCCCAGCTGCCGTGGATTGCAGTGGGTCCGTCCTGCCAGAGTAGCAGGTCTGGTAGGACGTCACCATGTGTGCCAGTCAGACGTGGCCCACGGTGCTCAAGTACAAGTACTGAAAGGTAACTAAGACCGAATAGAGGACAAACACAACCTGACCAAGCCGTAGTGGAGGATGGTGCCTCGCCTCACCACCTTCTCCCTTCCCCAGGTGCCCAAGGAGCTGGGTGAGGCTCATCCAGCTGATGTGGGGGACCTTCTGCTGGGACTACTCGTGTCCTCAGTCGAACCAGACGCATACTGTCCGACCAAGACCGACTGTGATGGCAACAGCGTCCCCCCTTAGCAGCGGCCTTGCTAACACTGAGGGTCGACGCTCACTGGAGGAACCTGACTGAGCTCCAGGTGCCATTAGCTCAGAGATCTCAGACCCGTCAAACATATGATGGACGCAGAGGACCCGGAGGAAGGTGGCGCTCACAGCGAGACACAGGAGACGGCTGGGACGTGTCTGTGTTCACTCCTTTTACCTCAAACTTGTGTTCCTCCTTGCCAAACCCACAGAGTGAATGCGAATGTATTTGGGTGGTGGATCCCTCCAACTGGGCTCAGCATCTGCTCCCCGAGAGCCGTTGCCAGAGCGGCGTGTGGTGTCACCAGGGCTTGAAATTAATATCAGCGCCATTGCCAGACGATGGTTAAGACCTGGCAGGCTGCTGCATCCCATCCACCGGCCACGTCCGTGCGTGGTGTTGCTGATCTGTATTCCCGAAACGCTCTCGGCCGCAGCAGCAGCAGCCGGCCGCCGCCGCCGCATTCCCTCATCTGCTTCTTCTCCACTTTTCAAAGCACATACAGTTTGTTTGGGGAAATGTACCATCGAATCATTGGGAGTCCTCATTTCTCCGCATGGAGCTACTACGGTGAGTCATTGGTGCAATGAGGACAAAATGGCGGACGGCTTTTGGGTTGCAGCAGCACGGAAACAGGTTTGTTTGGGTTGAATTCCATAAATGCCGGAGAAGGAGGAGAACTCCTGCTGTGCTGCAACTCTGCAAATACACGCCTCTGATCTCAGCTCACGTCGCTCGGCTCGCCGTGTTGCAGGTTTCGACGCGTTTAGCACAGAATTATTTTGTTTGTTGTGTCATTAAAGAGAGAACGAGAGGAGCAAAACACACACGGCGAAGCTCGGGCGGCAGAGCGCTGCAATTATGCTGCCGTGTGATTTGGTGGTAGAACAAAAGTCGGCACGCCAGGTGCCCAACGCGCTAGACAGACAGACGGGGACGTGTCCGTCTGTCTGTCCGCCTCCAGTGAGGTCAGACGGGAGGAGAGCCAGAACTGGGGGGAGTCGCTCGTTACGCCTGAGATGAGGCGAACGCGATCTTAACTTCCATGTTTCTCATCCTCACTTTTGTGCGACGTCTGTCGCTGCAGGAACGCGGACGTATATCGGAAAATCTGCCCCATTCTTCCCCAGCGGCCGATCTGCTCTGACGACAGGGACTTCGTCTCTCTCTCTTTCTTTTTTTCCATCCATACGTTTTCCTCCTGACATGGCGCCCGTTTGGCCCATATTCCTCGGCGGAGATCATTAAAACCCTCTGCACCTCGGCTCCCAGCTTTGCTGCGCTGCTCTCAGACATTTCAGCAATTAGAGGCGGCGAGTCCTTCCTCGCCTTAATCTGCAGCCGGCAGAATCGGCATCTGCAATATAAGAACAATTTCCCATTTCAATTTCCCCTACAGCTTCCCTCCTCTGATTTCTATTCAAGTGCGGACAAACGGCCACACCGCCAGCAAATCCATTCGATCCGTGCCGCCGAGCCGCTTTCAGGTCCTCCTAAACCTGTATTTCTTCTTTCCCCTTAAATTTATCGCTTGTCTCGCTGTCCTTTGTGCGGCGGCTGACATGCGCGTCGATTCTCAGAGAGCGGCGAGCAGATGGGAAGCTGCTCACCGGCGCCACCTGAGGACGTCTGAGGCCGCACACGTGTTACACAAGGAGAGGCTAATGAAGGGAAATGGCTGTCACACACTCTTTATCCATCAGGAAGCCGTTAATAACGAGCGGCTCAGGAAAAGAAAAAAAACAAAAAGCTTTGGGGCGGCCATATTTAACAGCAGCCACACAATAAATGTCGTGTCAGATCAGAGCGATTTTACGGCTCC
>OMPJ01041084.1:2500-20749 GCA_900312935.1 Carapus acus
TGCTATATGCAAGACAGGAGCAGAGTGTCGGACTCACCGCTGGTGTTGCTACAGATGTCCTGCTGCACTCACACACTAAGGACGTCGTCTGGCTTTAAATGGTGCCTGTTTTTTTGGAACGTTCACCCTGGTTCAGCCTCCACACACATGTGCGCCTGTGCACACATTCAGTCACCAACACCCACACGCAAGCATACTTGACTCAATCAAGTCATTTGTGCATAATTTCATTGTGATTATTGTGATAAAGCCTTGATGTTATACCTTTGTTTTTAACTGCTAGCAACTCACTTTTGGTTTAAATGAAACATGCAGACTCACATATTAATTAACATTATGTGACATCGTTTAAGATGAAACATGCAGGCTTCCTGGGGAAGTATTGCTTTCTGAGAGAACACAAACAGTCTTTTCTGTGATCAAGGTAGAGCTTAGTTTCTTTCTCCTAAATCCTGTTCAGTCAGTTTTGAGGTATTGGACTGAGCAAAATAATGGATTAAATATGAAAACACTGAACACAGGCAGTGGATTGTATTGGAGACAGGATGATGGGGAAAAAAGAGCATGGTAATGGTGGGCAGGATTATTGCTGTCACTGGAGGAATGATGGATGCTTGTATGAAAAAAGAGAGATGTTACCTGCACTGTAATGAGGGCCAGAAGAGAGAGAGGAGGGCTGTAGGAATGAAGAAATAGGGAAAAACAAAAGTATCTTGTGAGGGGGTAGGATGGAAAGAATGAGTAGAGTAATGGTAAAGAGAGAGAAGGTGAGAGGGACACAAAATCAAATATCAAACTGCCACCTCAATGTGCTCGTTGAGCAAGGCTGGTGAGACCCCCAATAGGAGCAGTGAGGTTATTAAGAAGTTCCCAGAGGAGTTTATAAACAGCCTGTTGTCCCTGCCAGCTGATGAATGGATGCTCCTACCACTTCCTGTTCACTCCCCAAACCCTCCTCTCTCTCTGTGCCACTGTTTCACAACCACTCACACACACAAGTCTCACCAAACCCTGCCTGATAGTCCAAATCCTGACCTCCCGTCCTCACAGGGTGGCCCCTGCTGTGTTGTGTATGTGTGAGATTACAAGTATAAATGTGAGGCAATGTGTGTGTGTCTGTGTCTGCTGGGGAGGGATTGAAGCAGCATTGCGAACATGGAACTGCAAATGAAGAAAATCGACATGACTGTCAGGGACTCCCTGGAGGAGGCCAAACTATTCCTGAGTGCTGGGCTCAGTGGGGGCTAAGGTTCAAAGCATCAATAAAAGGGCCAAGAACAGCCCCTGACCTCTGTTGTAGGAAATAAATGATGGACCAAGGATGAGAGGGACATTAACCTCTGATTTGAGGAGAGGCCCATCTTCGTATTTGGCGTCCTGCTCCATTCGCCATGAATCAAAAATTTCTGAACCATATTTATGTTTAATGTACAACTGACCCACTTACAATTTTCACTCTACACCTTTCAAATTAACAAAAACGGTGTAAAAAACTTTAGCACTGTGCAAGAACATGTGAACTAAACATGCTTAACATTTGCATTTCAATAAACCATGTGAGTAGGTGAGTCAAACTCTTTGGCAGGTGACAAAAACTGTGCAAATTCAAACAAGGCACAGGTTAAACATAAAAGGATTACCACAATTAATGCACTTCATTAAAAAGTTAGACATCTAAAATGCGCAATAAGCGCAATTGCTCCAATGTGAGTCTCTGTTTTCGGTTGAGGTGTTTCATGAAAACATCAATACAAATGTGCAACAATTTACAGGATTCATTTTTAGGACTTATGCAATAAAAGACATCGCCATATTCAGATACACACCATATGTACAGGTGTCTGCGTCCAATATGCTGTCAAGTTTTAAAAAAGAAAGCTGAATAAATAAAAACTATAAAATGGAACAAGGAAGGATTGCAATTCCTCTGGCCGTGTCGGTGTCCAGTTGCGTGATGTGGACTCTGCTCACGGGCCAAGCAGAGGCTTTGCCTCAGCATCGTCCTCCTCCTTTGTCTGTACTGAGGCTTTGCGGTAAATGAAAAACTGGACAGAAATCTGAGTTTGGGGGTTGGGTGGTCAAAGAAAAGCCCATGCAGAGAAACACTGTCCACGCTCAGCATTGAACATACTCATGGATATCAGCTGACTATGATTTTAGGAGAGACGACAGCTCTGAATATTTGAATACAAGTAAATATGCAAGATCCAACACGGCCTCTAGAGGGCACTACTGATTACATCTGAGAGCTGGGCTACTAGAATCCTGTCCTCAAAAGTTTTCTTGTTCACTGGACTATACATGCATTTACGTTGACATGACACAACATTTCAGCACCCTAAAATGAGCTCAGACAGAAACAGACACAGAGAGACAGACGCACATGCACAAACGCATGCACGCACACACGCGCGCGCACACGCGCGCGCACACAGTCTAACCACACCAAAAAGGCACTGCAAGCAAGACACATCATAAGTAAGACACTGGCGCTGTGACTTTTCTGTTGCAAAGGATACGATGAGGTCTAAGGAGAGGGTGCCCAGGCTGCCGATGAGCCAGGGCAAGTGGTGGACCATGTAGCTCATCTCACTCTGACCACTGTCAGGATTCTTCAGAAGGACACTCAGGCCATAGGTGGTATTTCCCAGGATGACCAGGGCAAAGAGAAAGTATGACACTCCTTCTGTTGATTTCCTCTTGAACTACAGAGATAGAAGATTTGTTAAAAAGGGTGCAAGCTTGTCTAACAGGTTAGTCTAGAAATCTTAGTCTGTCACATGGCAAGTGATGAATGGACTGCAGGTATACCAACACAGAAAGACAAAATCAAAAGTAAAAGTAAAGGAGAAGGGCCAGCGGATCTGATTGAGTTTTGTGCCTGAGTAATGCTGGTTGAGCTTGGCATACTCACATTAGTGTACATCTGTGGAATTCTAGAGAACAGGTAGAGCACGGATGACACAGAGCCAATGGAGAAGCCAATTATTTCTTTTGGGGTGAAAGGCTGTGATGAGAGAGAATGATTTTCACACAGACAAATAAACCCAGGACAGTTGAAACAACTTGAACCTGTGCAAAGGGACAGTATGGTGGACTCACGCGATTCTTTCTGTCATCTATGACCGAGAGCAAAGCCCGACTCCTAAATGCACTGGGCATCACATCTTGCTGAGGGACGAACCATGGGAAGCCCATAAGGCTAGTGGACATGCTAATGACGCAGGTCACACCCACCATGTGCAAAACCCTCCTGTCTGCGAAGGCAGCAGAGAAAAAGTAATTTTTCACAACAATTGCAAAATTATTGTTGACATTCGGCCAAACAATCTTAGACTTCCTAGATTAATGGATCACTCACGTGCCTACTTACGGTGAATAACCAGTGTGCAGGGAAGCATTGTGTGACTTGTTAACACATGTGAGTGTGATGTGAGAAGGGCATTGCAGACACAGCACGAGACACTCGTGTTGTTGGACAGATGGGCTCTTGCAGGTGACAGAAATAAGAACCTGGATACTCACTTTCAGCCATGCTGTTCTTAAGCTTGTAGTAAAAATACAGGACCAGCATGGCTATGTCAGCCAAAACGTAATAAACCGCTGTGTATGTCTGCAAAAAAGACAATACAGAAAAAATTCACCATTTGACAAATCAGCATCAACAGCTTGTGTGTCCACGCATGTACAGCTGTGGTGCTTATTCTGTATAAGTCATTGACTCCAAACAACAGAGAAGAGGAGACTTGTCAGGAAGAGCAAAAACCATAATTGCTCAACTTCTCGGTATTTTGAACACTGTACACTATTTTCTGGATAGGAAAGTGGACGTGAATTTTCTAATTTGAAATCTAATTTAAGGAGTCTGGATTAGTCTGGATCACCTGAAGAGGAAGCTGGTCTGCTAAGAAGGACCCCACCAGGTTGCAGGTGTCTCCTCCCAGCCACAGCAGTAGGAACCAGATGGACAACGCTCGGTCCATGTTCCCTGACTTACAGGAACTATAGTACTGACTGCAATGCCAAAGAGAAGCACAAAGGCTTGTTCAACATGATTACACTGAACATGCCTCTCCTCGGGGCCAGATGTATTAACAGAAACACTCACGGCAGTGAGGACACCATGAAGCACATGATGGACAGGAGGCCGAGGTAGATGCTGGCCATGTCTCGTGGGCCCTGGGCACACTCATGAAGGCCTTCCCAGACCCATCTTGACCCGTTTGGACACAAGGAGGAGAAGTTTGTGTCTGTGCTCAATAGTAGCATGGAATTTTCTGCCATCTCCATTTTCTGCAAGAAAAAACGATCAATGAAGGGATCTCTAAGCACCTCACACACGCCTCCTTTGACAACATCACTACAAACACTTCCATCGAGTCTGAGTCATAATCTGAACAGACTACCACGGTCTGACCCTTCTACAATAATTCCCACCCTGACGCACACATTTAAGGTGTCAAAGGTCAGTCGATTGAGCTTTCACACATGGAAACAATCGATACACTTCGAATGTGGCGTGAAAATGGCAAGTTACTGGTTCATAAAAGTATCAGATAACCAATCGATTTCGACACAGTCGGAGGACAGCCGTGTTCAACACATATAGGAGGCAGGAGAATAACGCCGAAACGACGGGTAACCGAGTTAGGTAGCGCCAAATTACAACAAACACCGACAGACAACATTATTCCCTGCGCTCTGCTTCTGTAAAATGTACCTCCAGATTCGGGTAGGGTGAAAACAACCCGATACATTCAATTCTTGCCTCTACGGCGGTGGGTTTTCTGACTCCTTCTTACTTGTTCCGTCGGGGCGACTGCTCAGCAGCTTGTGGACAACACGATATCGAGCAATAAACAAGAAACGGAATCAACGGCGCCGATAGGCTGCTGCTCATGACGTCATGTGGTCAAGGCGGAGGCAGGGTTGATGAGGAGAAATATGGCCTTCAAAATAAATGTATGAACTGCGCTGGCACGGCAGAGACCTCAGTCCAAGTACGGTGCTCATTGTGGGGTACATTGTATCCTGCAATTCTATGGTTTGTGGCAGTGAGAAATTTTAATCATTAAATCATTATCTATTGATGTTTTTATCATATCGTTATCTATACGGATATTTTTAATTTATGACGACACTTATAATGTAAATATTGTGTGTTTTATATTTTGTGTGTATAGAAACCCTCTTCTTCTTTCCTCTCATTCTTTCTCTATTTGGAATATTTACACCGGAATGCAGGCACCTTAGTTTCGTTACACAATGCAGTTGCTGTAATGACAATGAATGATTCCTGATTCCTGGTTATATTTCTGAGAGGGGAACTGACTGCCGTCCAACCTGTATATTTGAATATATTGTCCCTCGGGAATATATCTGGTAACGACAAGTGAAGGAAATCCTCTCATGGCGATGACTCGCGGTTTTGATGGGGCGACAATCAGGCGGCTGAGAGTAACTCGAAATGATTTAGTAATGGTGAGGAACAAGTATGTGGTATGCTTCCATGTCTCTGTGACTTTTCTGTGGAACCGTTGTCGAGCCGCCTGTATCAATTTCTAGCGCTCACACATTTCACACCTTCTCATCACATATCAACAAACTATGCTAAACACAATTATTCAGGTCCGCGTGGTGATTCAGTCATTCGTCTCTGGACGTCATTAGTGCGGAGGCCCCCCCGCATTCTGATAATGACTTCTGCGTTTTAGAGTGAGGCCGTGAAAAACATGGACCGTCTAAGAATGCGTGCTAAAGTGGTAGCCTCGATTCTTCACCTTTGGCACATTTTGACATTCTTGGCCGTTGTTGGTTGGTTTCAAGAGATGATGAACTTTGACGAAAAGGAAAGACTAGTGAATGATGATGACGATCATGGAATACACCAGGTGTGGTGGCTGGGGGCGGCAGCCAAATGCTCACCCATGTGGATTAGTCGACACTGTGCCCGCTAGGTGAATGATAGGTATATTGGACTTTGATGCGTGTGAATTTTATGTGCTCATTTATGTCACAATCCATCAAAGCACGTGACAACGACCCGATTTAGACACAGAAGCGCATCGAAAATATTCCTCGACAGAACTGATTTTATCCCGGTAACACCTCTGTATGCAAATGATGTAATCTGTCCATCTGTTCACGGAAACGAACGCTGCAAATGAGGACGTGAGTGCATATCAATCCACGAATTGTCTTTTTCCGTGACAAAACACGTGTGACGGTCGAGATGTTTATTGCGTGATTAAACTGAGCTCCATTTCAGACCAATTTAAAACTCAGTTATCTCATTCAGCTGCATCTGTAGAGAAAACAACTCTTACCTTGGGAAAACACTTTGGCTGGCTCCAGCATTAAAACTTTGAATGAGAGGAAACGTCCTCGTACAATTTTCGAAAATCTGACATGACGCAAAACGTCAGCTGACTGACTGTCAAAGTGGCGAGTCAGCAGCCGAGTGTGCTGATGTTAGACTGAAGTTCTCCCTCGGGTCAGACACACACACACCAGTCACGTGTTTTCACACGCCAGCAATGTCCGCTACATGACAACGCACCAACTGATGTAGACAGAATTTGAATGATTCTGACAGCTATTTTTCATGACCAAGCTTCAGCCACACCTTGAGAGACCACGATCCTGGGCTCTGCAGAGAGATGGTCGCCAGAACCAGCAACCTTATTCGACCGCTCTGAACCCACCATGAGAGAGGTAAAAGAGGCTGTCAGAGCTGCAAGATCTAGTTCTGCTCCAGGCCCCAGCAGTGTACCTTACAAAGTTTACAAACTGTGTCCATCGCTCTCTGGAAGATCCTGAAGGTGATCTGGCGGAAAGGGAAAGTTGTAGCTCACTGGAGGTACACCGAGGGTGTCTGGATACCAAAAGAAGAGGACTCTTGCAGCATCGGGCAGTTCCGGATTATCTCACAGCTCAGTGTGGAGAGCAAGATTTTCTTTAAGATCGTGTCCCAACGGCTGACAGACCTTCCTCTGAAGAAAACCTATCTCGACGCCTCAGTACAGGTGTGTATGTGTGTGGGGGGGTTCCGGGAGTACCCAGATGCCTGGAGCACACAGGAGTGGTGACGCAGCTGTTCTGGGAGGCAAGGGAGAGCAAAGGAGACCTGGCATCTCTGTGTCTTGATTTAGCCAACGCCAGTGGTTCTATCCCACACAAGCTTGTCCAAACTGCACTGGAAAGACACCATGTTCCAGGCAAGATCCGCAGCCTAATCATTACTATTAACAACTTCAGCACTTAAGTCTCCTCAGGCCAAGTAACACGCCATGTGCCTGGCACCACCTCGAGAAGGGCATAATCACCGGCTGCACAATCTCAGTGCCACTCCTCTCGCTGGCCATGGACATGATCGTCAAGTCCACGGATCTTTGGCCCCTCTGCATTCGACCTGAATGCAGAGGGGCCAAATCAAGATCTGGAACACAGCAGCCCGCCATACGAGCCTTTATGGATGACTTGACAGTCATGACAACAGCAGTGCCAGGGTGCAGGTGGCTCCTGCAGGGACTGGAACGGCTCATCCAGTAGGCAAGGATGAGCTTCAAGCCTGCTCAGTCCAGGTCTCTGGTCCTGAAGAGAGGCAAAGTGACTGATCAGTTCCTCTTACCCCTGGGAGGGACCAAGATTCCATCAGTGACCGGACAACCTGTTAAGACCCTCAGAAAGATCTTTGACAGGTCCCTGAAGGACCTGTCAAAGATCTGAACAGACCAAGTGTGACCTGGCAACCTGGCTCACCATCGCCAAGTCTGGTCTCACAGGGAAATTTAAAGCCTGGATCTACCCGCACAGAGTCCTGCCAAGGATGCTCTGGTCCCTGCTGGTCTATGAGGTACCAATAACAACGGCAGAGGCGCTGGAGAAGTCCATCAGCCAGTTTCTCAGGAGATGGCTGGGGCTCCCTTGATCCTTGAGCAGCATCGCCCTGTATGGCCATTCCACTTTACTGCAGCTCCCTTTCAGTGGACTAACGGAGAAGTTCAAAGAGAGGCAATGATGTAAAGGGACTCCACAGACTTCAAAGTCGCATCAGCAGGGATCCGCGGTGAAGACAGGTAGAAAGTGGCAGGCTCAGGAGGCTATCACCAGAGCCAAATCACGACTGAGGTACAAGATGCTGGTGGGCTCCGTCGCAACGGGGCGGGAAGGTCTGGGTTGCTTTCCAAAGCTGCGTTGGGGCTGTTGAGATGATGGTGCGTGTGTGATCATATATCAGCCAATATCAGCTTTGTTTTCAACTTAATATCCCCATGTTTTCCACTGATTAAGTGAGCTGAGACATGATTTTCATTCATTTCAATGAATGTTTCATGACATTTTGTTTGCTGTTGTGCTTCGAGATTTCTCATATGCAGAATATACACTGTGACTCAGAAATATTCTAGTCCAACAGACCTCATGCATTGTTCCTTCAACCCTGCAGCACATAGGCTTTCTCTTAGATAGCAGCACTATTGATGTTTGTTGAAGTAGAATTGACTATCCTCTTACTGCAGGAGATAGAAACCCATGGCTCGTGAACCACATATGGCTCTTTTAGCTTTACACTGTTGCTCGGGAAAATAACAAAATGGATGCAGTCCTGCGTAAAGACCAAACTGAAATTGCGGCCTTTCAGTTGTTCTGTTTTCCAACCCTGATACAGAGGATTCAGCTCAAACTAAATCGTTATTTCTTTGATGCCGTAATTTACAGTGACAGTATCAACTTCTGATTGAAATAATATCTTTTTCATGGTGGTAGGAAAAAGATATTAGAATGGCATCATGTTAACAGGCTTGCATTTCATGGATTTATAGCGACTCTGTCACAACTTATCACACACTGGTGTCAAGAACAGCTTTTTATTGATGACGCACCCAAACATCTATAGAATACCTTCAGTGGGCTAGATTCTCTTATTTACATAAATGCCTACACAGTCGTACAAATACTTAGTAGGTTTCATGTCAAAGTATAGATATAATACATTAAGAACTCCAAACACGTTTTGAAGGCTTGTAAAGCAAATCCCACGACAAATCTACAACTGAGAATGGGTGATAGAAAAAGATGGAGTTATCCTGAACTCAGCTACAGCAGAACAAAATGCTGTTTCAAATCTGTACAAGCAGTATGTCCGCATCCGTGGGCTCAAGAACATGCAAGACTCCCTCAGCTTAGGTAGTCCTTAGTGCATGTTTGATGTGGTGATGGGTGTTGAGAGAACCCACCTTAATGTTCCACTTTAAACAAAGGACAAGTATATGAGATGAGGATGAGTTTTTCATGATGTTATTTTACGGGTTTGTCTCATTTGATGTGCACAGCTTTTTCATCTGCTTTTAACCGTTTGCGTCTGGGCTGTACAAAGTCCTCATCTGATTCATCCGAGGCTTCATCCTGTGGCTTTTCCTTCAAGTCTGCAGACTCCGATTCAGGCTCTTCGGGAAAGCTTTGCCCCGGGAAGACCTCTGTTAGCTTCTCCTCAAAGTACAAACTAACCGCCTTGCCAGATATGGCCATCTCCGAACCAACCTGTGAAAGGGAGAAACAGGAGGAGGGCAGGACGAGTGTAAAGAGTGGTGAAGGACAGAATGTTACATTAGTATTGAGCGACAGGAGTGAAGTAGGTGGGAGCACAGAGGGGGGAGAATGAGGAAAGAAATTCAGATTTGGTTAAGACTTCTAGTCGTAGGCAGGACACTGGCTTGCTAAGTAGAGCAGAGATATCCAGCCTCCAGTTCACTGTGGCTCCACAAGGCACTCCCACAATCCATCCAAGTTTCAAAGAATTGAGGGGGTTAACATACTACTCATTCAACTATCCTTCTGAATGCCTATCACAGTGTCATACTGCATTAAGACTTACCACCACTGTGACCGACAAATTACAACATTAGGGCAGGCTTGTTGGTTTTCGGCACCGGGTCTCAGACAATCTGCTCAGTGTTTGAGTGCTGTCAATGCACACTCAGTTTGCATTAACTTTTGTCGGTTGATTTTACTAACGATAATAGTAATGCTGTGCACTAAACACATTCTGTCTGGAATATTAAGTAATGGTGTTCTCATATCCAATGCTGCCTTGTGGCTGTAAATTGGCGTTCAGATGTCAATATCTGTAAACCTGTGGACACCAACATCAAGACTGTCACACTACTTTTATTGGCAGTGAATGCAGGGCAATAAAACTGTACAAATTAATTCAATGCTAAGACTTCAAATCCAAATTTGGAGGTCAACGTTCAGCTTTTCTGGACTTATGGACAGCATTTTAGTTGTTGTTATTCACTTCTTTATTATCATGAGGATCCTGTGACACTCTTATCCGGCTGGGTCAATGGTGTTCTTAGATGTTCTTAGACCATTCAGATTTACTTGGAAAGATGATAGGGGAGACACTTTTCTTGAGCCCTGAGTGGGAGGAGGCAGGACATCTGTGCTCCATTTGAAACGGCTTACCTGCATATTAATCTGTTTCTCCTCATCATATACCTGGATTATTCGAGACATCTAAAAAGGGGCAATGACATTACGATAAAGACAGTAAAGCAACAGGGGGAAGAAAATAAATTCACAGCACAGATGGGTTAGATCAAAACAGATCATAAGTCTGTTTGGAGCCCACTGTGCTCGAGTCCACAGGAGGAACATGGACATAGGATTTATCCAGAAACTATCAGCAAGTTAGGTTTGCACTTACTTACATTCTTAGCTGAATTCATTATCATGTGCAATGATAAAATTAAAATTATTTCCATTTGGGTGTATCATATTGTGTCTTATGTCTTAATACATGCCTGTTCCTAGGCACGGGTATGTACGCAAGACTGCATACATACATACAAGACAAATACATAATCACTCTTGACAAATATCATCCTTTCTTGAAATGTGGTAATTAATTGCAATGATATTATCAGTCCGTCCCAAATTGAAACTAGGGTCCAGATTAATAACATTAATGATTAATGACAATAACATTACGGATGGAGATACCTGAGACATGGGTAAAGGGAAAAATCTGCCGCAACAAACCCGGTATTCATTGCAACCTCAAGGCACCTTATTTTAGTATTTGAAAAATTAAAGAAGTGAGGTGTAACATGTAGTTTACACAGTATGCATGAGCATTTTGAAAGTCCTGTCAATTTGTCTAAGCCTCTGCATTTTGCTGGCTCAATGTCAAAACATTAAGCCCCTTCTGCCTCTGCTGACGACCATCTCAGTTATGCAGTTTTTTTGTGAGAAAAGCTCAATGCTGGGTCATTTTTATGCAGATGAATAATGTAGTAAATATTTTAAGTTCTTTTATATTTTAGTTTTTTGGAATGCATCTGTGCTGTCAATGCATACCATCAACGGCAAAGGAATAGTTATGGGGGTCTTGGAAGTTTCTGTTTCCTTTATGCACACAGAAAGACTTCAAAGATTTTGAGTCAATTTATTTCACTTGTTCTTCCTTCCAATCACGGCCCCATCACTGCTTCCTAATCACGGTATTCACACGGCCAATTGTTCGGGAAGACAATAACCCTTTCATCAGACAGATAACCTCCACTTTTGACTTGCTGCTGAGACTCACCTATCAGCTGGCGAAGAGTTTCACAATAAACGGCTAAAGACTGATCTACTGTGTGTGGACAGAAGGCCTTTCAACTAAAGCACAAACTCAGCTTGCTGATAATTTAGGTCATGTAGTATCACCATGTCCTCGTCTCTTTGGAAATTCACCATTGCTTACTGAAGCCATTGTTTCATGTGGATCATGTCACAATCCAATCCATCCAATAAAGGTGATACTTGCATTTGTAACTTGGTTTGGAAAATGTTACTGCTAACAGTACAAAATAAATCATTTTCACAGGAATATTTATGTGGCCAGAGGCGACAAAAAAGAAAAAGACAGCAGCCAAGCCATTACAAACACATCTGGTGATGTGGTGTTAATAGTTGAAGGTGTGCAATAGGTGTGTTCACGCACTTTTTGAAGTTTAGACTGATACAGTGATTTGCCAAGTCAGGCTGTGTGTGTGTGTGTGTGTGTGTGTGTGTGTGTGTGTGTGTGTGTGTGTGTGTGTGTGTGTGTAGTGTGTGTGTGCATGCACATCCATATTTCACACTGATGGGTGTGTATGTATGACTGCAATTATCGTAATCATAATTCAAAACCAAGACAAATTTGACTGTCTTTCAGCTGCTCATATGATGTCATTAGCCGAGGGTGGAAATGGAGCGATAAAGATCATCTGTTGGATAAAGTTCTTTCTCTAAATTATTAAATGTGAAATTTTAGAGGGGACTGTTCTTTGTCCTGCTTGAAATTGGGATCAGAATGATGTGGGGGTTTTGATGAGATGTGTAGAAGACCTCAAAAATTAATTGTTGCACTTGTTAGGAATCTTAACTGGACAGGAAAAAGAATGCTGAATTGAGAACTGCAAAACAAAAAAAGCAACAAAATACATTTCAAGCATGGAATCCTGACCCTTGGCATTTTCACCACATATCAGTCCAAATTCTGTCTTCATGCACACAGACATACGAGGAAGCCATGTCCAAAAGAAGCTCATTCATGCAACTCACCTCATTATACTGTGCACAATTTTTGAAAACCAGGCGCAAGTCAGACACAAACCCCTGGACTGTCTGATAGAACTGTAAGCTCTTCGCCTGCAGCTTCTTCTTCACTTTCCTCAGGTCCATTGGCTGTTTGATTATCTTATAATAATTGGGGACCTAGTGTGATGCAGAGCAGATTGCAATACACTCATTTACTTTATTTAAAATTTCAAGGAGGGAATAAGCAGAGACTTATTTTTTGTGAAACATTAAGATGATAAAATGGCAAACATCCCTTGGGGCACCACTTTTATGGTTATAAGAAAATTACAAAACAATACAACACTGGGGTATCGATGACTCACTTCTGCTGTCCTCAATCTTATCGCAGTTTGATAAAAGCATGTCGCAAATCAGTCTCACTACCCAGTTCTTTCACGGTCCTGTCACACATACTTTAAGAAAATCCTCGAGGAATCAATAAGCATATGCCAAAATATTCATGTGGCCAGTGTGCAATTAAGTATACAGACAGATGGCATGAAAATAAAAGAGAGAAAGAAACTGCTTTCAGTTGAGAATATTCCAGTGAAAAAAGTTCCATGTGCCATGGCACAAGTGAATTAGCACCAGGGCACACAGTATAGGGGATTAAGAAAATATCGATACACTTAAATATCGCTTTATCGCTATTGACAATTAACATGCAAATAAATAGTCACGGCGTTTGTTAATTTTTGTGTTGCAATTAAACCTCAGGCCGCTAAATGGCAGTAGTCGTTATGTCCTCCGCACGCCATCAGTTCACATAAAAACATAAAACAGTTCACCAGCAATGGCTGAGGACGGGCGGCCACAGCCAGGTGAAGTTTGGGCATATTTTGGTTTCAAAACAAAGGAAGGCAGTTACGACTATGACAAGTGTCAAGGTATTGGACATAATTGACTGACAGATTATTGTAACCTACCTGAGCTCCATAGAGCGGATGTTACGTCATGAGTAAAGCGGGTTACCTAGAGTGGTTGAGAGCTACCGTGGAATATATTATTGTCTAAGTCCAGTGATACAGGCTGCTGCCTCCTTAATCATAAAGCACTCGTTCTACCGTTCATAAAAACTGGTCCAGCATCCAGTTTATGACAACAAGAGTCATGCAGTGTGCAAACTCTGCAACGCCAGAGTCAAGTACTTAAGAAATACTACAAATTTGCGAGCACATGTGGCGAGACAAAATGGCAATGTAGCATTACAGGCTAATGTGAAACGAGTGGATACTGCTCAACAAACTATTCAGGAATCAGGAATCTTTTATTGCCATTGCAGCAATTGAATTGAGTAATGTAACTAAGGTGCTGCATTCCGGTGTAAGTAGTTAGGAAAGAAAAGAACTGAAGATGTTAACTTATCTAATGGCAGAAAAAAACTTATTTATAGCAGAAAAAGTATTGTTACGTTAGATTATTCAGGGACTGCATAAAATCCAGTATCTGAGACTGTAAACCATATTTAATTTTGTTGAGTCCTGCAAGCTTTTATTTATTTAGGCAGATGGGTAAATTAATTAATTGAGATTACACTGAAAAAGTGATGTTGCAGAGCTTGGTACTTTATTTTTGTCAACAACAGTTTACATTTTTTGTTAATATCTTAACAAATATTTGCTTAAAATATCTACAGCTTTAATGTAACATTGTTTACATATTTTTTTCTTGTATCCTGCAAATGCTTGTATTTCTTCAGCGAGCTGATGTTAAGCATGTAACAGCATTGCGTGTGGTCTGTGCTACAGTTCTTAAAATTAAATTATTTCAAAAGAAACTCAATATATCGTTGTCCCTACAGTATTGCAATATATCGCAAGATATCGTATCGTTGCCCCTGTCACGTGATGCGTATCGTATCGCCAGATTCTTGCCACTAAACACCCCTAACACAGTAAGGCTAAGACTTTTTTTTAAAAATCCAAGAAATACTGCATACAAATACGTTTTAATAAAATGTATCATATATTCTAATTGTTATTGGGTTGGATTATTGGAGTCAGCAGGCTGTTGCACTTGTGATCAGAATGTAAGGTGAGTGTGGTTGTTTGTACAAATGTAGCAATGCAAATATCCAGTGTGCTTGTCTGTTGCAGAGAGGCACTTACAGAACTGGGAACTGGATCCCTGAAACCCACGCTGAGTTCATGACAGTAGACATAGAGCAAGAGTCGTTCACATTTCTGTAAAAAAAAGAATTCTATGGAGCAGTCTGGCAGGTGTTCAGCAACAACATAACGGCTATAGAAACTTGATATCATCAGTATAGATAGAATACCTCAAAAAGAAAAGAGGACACATTTCAACTTGAAAACAAACATGAACCAGGGGGAGAGAGGGGAAGATGATCATTAAACAATATGAAAAAGTTATATCACATATTATGGTGCTTGTAGTCTACTGAAAATTTCAATACTTGATTTATCAATTCTAAATCACCTATGATGCAACAAATTATACACAGCCTCGTAAAGACTTATTCATTTCCTGCAATGTCTGCTCAAAGTATAGTACCATTTACAGTATGGAAGGCTTCTGAATATACAATGTGAAAAAAAGCATAAAAAATCTTTATTGCTAATCCTCTAACACTGGGACTGCATGTACGTACACATTGAATGACTGGTATTATACTGACCCTCTGTTCCTCAGGACTGAGACCCTGACTGTTTCCTTTCCTGTTGTCATCACAGTACTCTATTTCTGGGTTGGTTAGGCTGCGGCAAAATGTGCAGAGAAAGTCGCCCCTACAACACAAATGCATGACAACGATTAACCACGATTGAAAATTGCATTTTTAACTTTTCATTTGCTGCTAACCCTGACTTCCTGGAGCACTTAAAATGACTTGACGAGGACAGTTGCATCAGGAAAATTGTTCTTTGCTTTTTTACTCCTTTTTTATGTACATCAAATAAGCCTAAGAGGTCCCAAAAGATTGACTGTCACTCCACATAATTCACTTCCTCTTTGTGCCATCACTGAAAAGCCACAAAGCAAGTTTTGTTTTTCTGTCAAGAACAGGAGTCCAATACAAGTTCTACCCCAGCAAAAAATAACATATCTTAAGATAGCCTATCAGAATACTGGCCAACTGGCAACATCTGTCACTCACTTGGGAAAGATGTGGATGGAGGGAACATGGCATTTCATGTGGAACACTTTGGGACATCGATCGCAGCACAGCAGGTCTCCACCGTTGATGCAAACGGCACACCAGTCTTCGTTGGGATCGTCCTCCTTGGGTGCGTTGGCCAACACTCCATCACCTTTCGACTCTGCCTCCTTTTCCAAGCTGCCATTGGTGAGTGGTGTGCTCTCTGTGTTGTTACTATTGGGAATGGAGGATGAAGTAGTGGAGGTCGTAGTGGTAGCGGAGGAGGAGCAGGGAGTAATAGTAGAGCCATTTAACCCAGAGCAAGGAGTCTCAGATTTCGGTTCAGTTTTGATGCGCTCCCCAACAGTCTTGAGTGCATCGTGACACACAGCAGGAAGGGGGCTATTTTCAGGACTGCTCATCTGAAAGGAGAAAAAAGAAAAAAAATACATAATAAAATACATAATAAACTGTTATGTTAGATGACATGAAAATTATGATTAAGATGTTCTTTTTACATGAATTTCACAAACACTGCTAAGAGGAGGTACAATAGGCAGTGACAAATGCATGAATGTTTATTTGATGTCAGATCGCATTAAACTGATTTAACTCAAAACATGCCATTCCAAAAAAAATTATATTTGACAATTCATCATCATCATCATCATCATCATCAAAAGTCAAAACGATGAGAGTGGCAGCAAGACTCAAAAGCTCTGCAATGAGCTCTCAGAAAGTGAACAGAAAGTTTGTGAGCTCTTTATTATTACCAAGTACCGGTAGTAGCTGTGTCATCGCAGCAAACCTAAGAGATGCGGTTTTGTACCCAGAGCGCTGTGATAATTACAGGTTCTTTTGAACAGGAAATATCCCATACACCACAACATTGAGACCTTTTCCTGATGACCTATAAATGGGTCAAAAGGTAATGCAGATGTGGGCCAGTGTGTTTTTTAATCATCAAACACATTATATCAATTGAAAAGTAACTGTTTGAGTCAGGCTGGAAAAGGCTAAATACCACAACTGACCAGTGTAGAGTCAAAAATTGGATAGATGACATTCTCACGGTAAATCACGGTAAATAATATGAAATGATTAAAGGACTGCAATTTTACCATGCAAGCACTTCTCCCTGTATCGTTGTCTCGCTCCGTCTTCAGAGAGGACCCTGGGCAGCTGTAGTCTTCAGGCCCAGGCTCCTGTTTCACCCTGACCTGCTCAGCTGTGGTACCACTTCCACAGCCTGCCTTCCCTGCAGAGCTACAACTTTCAGACAAAAAACAGATGATATCCTCCAGTTAGTCATTACAATTATAAATCACACATTCATACATTTCACACCCTTTGAATACCACAGGCATGACATCACAGAGCATTGTAGCAGTCATTGAACAACACAAGCCCACACTTCGATAGTTACAGTATTATGAGTCCATGTTGCATGGGTTTAATTAAGATTAATTAAGATACCAAAACTAAGATTTTACTTGATTGGAGTTGAGTTCATGTCATCATCATCGGGTCTCTTGCTCATTGACAAGGGAGTCGTCCTATGTAGAGCCTATCAGATTCACCTGTCCTCTCCACTTAGGTGGGTCCAATGCTAGGGGCTCAGCGTTACTGTGTATCATGCATGATAAACAGTGTCGAAAGCAGCCTTCAAGCCTTCAGATCAAGGAAGGCAATGTAGCAGTATCTATCTTGGCAGAACACATGTGCCTCCTCAATTAAGAGGCGGAGGGCGGAGATCTGCTGGAGTGTGATACCTCTGTAGTTAGTGCAGACCAGTTTGTCGCCCTTTAGTTTCCAGAGGGAGAGGATAATGCCACTGGTCCAGTCTTCTGTGGAGGGTGGAGGGGTTGGCTCGGTTATCCAGACCTGGTTAATGATGTGTGTGAGCCACTCAATGGTATTGTCACGCCTGGTTTCAGCAGTTCTGCTGTGATGTTGCAGATACCCGGGGTTTCGTCATTTTGGAGTTTGGACAGAACTTGCACAACCTCTTCTTAAGTTACAGGGTCTATGCTGAAATTTGAATTTGCATTGGCGTTTTCAACTGGCATGGTGAGAGTGGGGTACTTTTGTGTTGGAGGATGATGAGTTCACTGAAATGCTCTTTCCAGCTAGTTGAGTACGTTTCCCCCTGATTCCTTTACCAGCACTGTCCTCTGTTGGGGGCTTATTTAGACTTATTACACGGCTTGTGTGAATGCTTGGTTCTGATTGGCCGTTATTGGTCACGTGAGCGGTCATTATGTACGGGATAATGTACGAAGCGTGACGCGGGCAACAGTACGTAAACAATCCAGGGTGGAACTAAACGCTTTGGCGCGGATTGATATGAATGCAGGAAGTTCAACTCTGAGTCATTGATTTCGCAGCGGTCCGTTATTGATAGTCGAGCGGTCATTATACGAAAATAATGACCGCTCACGTGACCAATATCGGCCAATCAGAACCGAGCATTCACACAAGCCGTGTAATAATTTCGTATAAAGACTGCTCGACAATCAATAATGGACCACTCCGAAATCAAA
>OMPJ01041086.1:0-16878 GCA_900312935.1 Carapus acus
AAGGACCCTCCCATCAATCATATGACGTGAATGTTTTTCTTCTGCAAATACCTGTCCTCTTTGTATCATACTTCTTCTGAATATACAGTCGACCCTCGTTTCTCTGGACAAATACAAACTGGACCTAGTCCGGACAATGAAAAAGTCCGGACATTGAAAATTGACTACCGGACATTGAAAATTGAGTACTGTACAGTAAACAGCCTATATTGTCTCGCACACATACTCCTAGGCGCAAGCGGCATCGTCTGCCGCGAGAGCCACCTATCGGTCAAAGTTGTCATTCTTCGGACTGGAGCGGCTGGAGCAGACATTTAGTCCGGAAGGCGGACGTTGTCCGGACAATTGAAAGTCCGGATATGTGAAGTCCGCACAATCGAGGGTCGACTGTATATTAATTTCCCTCCTTAGATTATCAGAATTGCCTTTGATATGCCTCACATCCGGTTCAGGGCGGCAAAGTAAGAATTTCATTGTGCGGAAACTTGTTTCCATACTGTACATATGACAATTAAGCTTTGAATCTCGAAATGAAACACACGATAGATGTCATATGTCATGGGCTTATATCATAGGTGGCAGGCTGAGGCAACAGAGCAACACCTCACCGATGTAGTTTCACCTGGTGAAAGTGAATGAGGGACATGAATAGGAGGGCAAGGAAAATGCCAATTCAGAGTGAGTGCTACCCGCAGAGGAATTGTCCCCTCACTGAATGACACACTATATCTACCTTCCCGGACACAGGGCTGTCTTTGTTTATTCCCTCGGGCCCTCGGGCCAAATGAGTTCAAACTGAGGGGAGTGGGGGAGGCTGGGGTGTTACAGATCTGTAAAGGATCCACGGAAGGAGGGCAGATGGAGGAAGACACCAGAGAAAGCACCAGTACGCCAAAGAAAGCGTCCCTGCACAAACGGAGAAAAACTGAAAGAGGGAAGACAGAGACTCAATTGTTTGAGCATTACATAGGCCTATGTAGAAAATGAGTTAAGGCAAAAGGGTTGGCAGTGGACTATGGGAATTAAGTGTGTGTGTATGCTCTGAGATGATAGTGGTATGCACGTGCGCCATGGAGAATTAAGGGGTGTTTTTACAGCAAGTTTTGCACGCTTTCCCCAGATCTGTGGTTACGCGTAACTCATGAAAAGAATTGTTGTGGAAAGCATGCAGCTATTCCCATGTGTGTTCATGAGCTTGTTTGTGCATGCAACTATGTTTTAATCTTTGTGTGTGTGTGTGTGCATGTGTGTGTGTGTGTGTGTGTGTGTGTGTGTGTGCAACACTTACAAACTGGAGGAACACGTGTCCCAAGCCATGATGTGGATGGGGCTCAGGCTGCAGGCCGGCCTCCACAGCAGACAATACCTCTTTGTGCAACTCCAGAATGTCCTCGATGTTTGAAAACAGGATCTGTGAGTGGTATGATGTGAGAGGAAAGAATAGAAAGAAAGACAGTGGACGGAGGTGAGGAGATGGGAAAGGACGAAGAAGGGGGAGGAGAGGGGGCAATGAGCAGATGGGGTAAGAAGAGGAAGGAAGTTAAGTTAAAGAGTAGGTAATTTCACAACATTTCAGAATGGCATCAGATAAATGTCCTAAAATATCAATATTAGAACCTTGACATGATCTGGCGAAAGACACTGCTGGTCATCTGCAGTTTGTCTGATTCGGTGTAAAAAAGCCTATGGAGAGAAAGAAATCAAAAAGTTGATGTTAATTATTTCAGTGTTTCGATAGGACATTCACATAGTCTTGTATACTTCAGAGGATATAGGAAGCATTGATGAAATCACACAACGAAAGACACACAGCTGTCACATAAACTGTTTGATGTTTTCTTTCCTTTCTTTTCCCTACGTTTGTCCTGATTTGTGGTTGTATGACTGTTGAAGGTCCAAAGCGCACCAACAGCCATGTCGTACTTGGACTAACAGATTCAACAGTGACATTCAGGGAGTTCAGAGTGAAGTCAACATCAACGCTAGGAGTTGTGAGATGTCTTTTTTTTTTTGTGCGAGTACAAGGTTTTGCAATTATGAGGTTTCGACACATACACTCTGAATGGTGTTTTTTGGATTGATCAATAAATCACGGCTATCTGCAACTAGAACAAAATACAATGAGTGTCAAATTGTTCATGTGCCTGTCACACCAAAAACTAAACTATTTCCATCTGACAGTGTAAGCATCTGTCATCTAAATTATCATTTCTTACCAAAGGTCAGGGTACTTTCAATATTCCTGTGCAATGTAATTTTATGTATAATAATACATGTCACCTACAACAGATAAGGATGGTTAGAGTAGATGTTGTTTTAGTGCTGGATGCAAACAAAGGTTAAACTATATAAAAGAAAATGTACACACATGTCAAGCAAACCTAACCCCAGGACTACTGACTAACTCTGTTTTGTGTTACACCTGACCATATATCAATGGATTTGCTGTCTGTGATTGCTGTAATTAAACTAAGCGTACTGCAGACCACCACCATGTACAGTACAGTGATCCTACACTTATCAATACATTTTAGATCTGCGGTCTCAAACTCAAATTAACCGAGAGCCAAATCTGATTGCTGACTGCCATCAGCAGGCCGTGCGACTGCATTTTTGCTCGGTTGTCGACAGGGGGGTTGCCCACGACTACATTTTCGCTCGGCCGCAGGTTGTCGACGGGGGCTGGGCTTGTACAATCGGAGGGCTTGGAGGCCGCATGTCATGAGCGCTCGGGGGCCGCAGTAAACAACGTGGGCCGCATTTGGCCAGTGGGCCGCGAGTTTGACGCTCATGTTTCAGATTATTGTCTGACGTTTTCGTTTTTCTTCAGGTAGCTCCCAGTACATGACATTTTTGTCCTCTCACGTTACACTTGGGTGAATTTGCTGTGGCTGTGACATGTATGCATTCAGCTGCGAAACTGAATGTCAAAATAAGTGACTGATTCTCACAGCATTGATACACAATGCCTCTGTGAGCATGACCATATTCAGTTCAAGTTCAAGTCAAATTGATCTTAGCATACACACACGATGCCCTCCGATTGTGTCCATGCGCACACAGCCTCATAGAGAGCTTAAACATGCCATGCAAAGGCCTGCCTCGGAAAAATAAGGAAGATAGAGAAGGGGAAGTGAATCTGCAAACAGATTTTTTCAATCCAGACTGCCCTTTTCCCTTTATTCAACTGTGCTCGACACACATAATCTCTTGCTGTCTGACTGTCTTCTTCATCTGTGCACATCGGTACTGTCATGAAAACAAGGGGGACATGGAAGAGATTTATGGTCCAATAAGTCAGGGTCGGTGGCAACATTCAGGCAATGAAGATGCATCTAATATTGTCAGACTTTAGAACTGTTTCCAATCAATTAACCTACCATAACAGTGGCCTAATATCAATGAAACGCTGAATGAAACGCAACTTGATAAGTTGGTGATAAGTTATCAAAAACTGAACGGACCACAAGGCAATTAGAGGAAATATCAGATCGTGAGAGGTTGAATACTATGGAAGGATGGTCACCACTGACATGACCTTCTAGCCCACTGTTGCAAAATTAGCTTCCCGACAGATTTTGACAGTATTTGCAGGTCAAACCAAAATAAAAACTCCCCTGTAGAGAACTGACAATATTCGAATTAGGACCTGTATTACAGGGAAGCAGTAGGTGTGTTTTCGACTGGTTTCAGAAGGGAGAGGTTGATGCTTGACACTCCTGCTAATTAGATTTCCCATATGGCTGCTTGTGATGTTGTCTACATTGGAGGAGTCACTCATGTGAGAGGATTGCTCCCTCACAGGGAAGGCAAGAAGGGACAGGAAACAAGGTGTTTCCTCTGTCACTTAAAAATTGAGGGAGAGGACAGAGAGTGAAAAGATGGGAAAATGGAGTACGAGTCAAAGGCAACCACACTTCAGTCATTCCTTATTTACAGCGGCCAAACCAGGAAGAGCCCTGCTTAAAACAATGTGTCACACTGATGTGGTGATAGAAGGATTGGCAGTGCGGATGGTGAGAGGAAGCAACAAAGTGATTGTCTCAGTCCAGGTCCCTAACGTAGCCAAGTCGTATTGACTGTCTTGACTGTTCCATTGCAAAGTACACAAGTTTGCTTTGAGAAGAAAACATAGGGATGCTGTCTGTCCACAATCCCGCTGTCCTCTCTGCAGCAGTAGCAACAAATGTATTGACCAACCTTCCACCCTGCTTCATTTACTGCTTATAATACTTGGAAAAAAGAGCAAACATGACTACAACAAAATCCTGTTTATAAAGCTGCGCACAAGCTCTGGTATATGAACCAGATACACAGATCGATCACTGGAGCTGTAAACCTGTTCAAACCCAGAGCAATCAATGTCTCTAGACTCGAAAGCACTCTGCAATGCTGACTGATTGCTTCTGATTTGTTTTAGCTTGGTAGGTAGGTAGGTAGGTAGGTAGGTAGGTAGGTAGGTAGGTAGGTGGGTAAATTTGAAGGCCCCGCAACTCAATGAAGAGAGCAGAAACAGAGCTGGGAATGGTTACATCCTATCAAAAGTATTTGTGGGTCCATATGATTTTCATTCACATGTTCTGATTTCAATTGGCAGTCTGACCCCTATCTCAATCATCCAAAAAGAGCAAAAAAGGTTTTCAAGTCTACATTTCCTTCTCTGGCTCAGATGAGGGAAAGAGGCAGGTGTTGTTGATCACACTGACTGGCCACCTTGATTACACCACCTCACATCCAGTTTACATGGAACAATTTCATATTGCGCAGCATACCAAAACATATGCACACACACACAAACATGGTATTAATACTGGCAGGGCCCCATTTTCTGCAATAATTACCTGTTGTTACTGGAAAAACCACAGTCATGACAAGAGTGGAGAGACCACACTTTTACTCGACACACCTCCAGATGAGTTTAATCCAGCTGAGCATTTCTTTGTCGACACAGTGAAATGAAGCAGAGCTCAGTTGTCAGTCCTTGGTAACTTGCAGCCACATCTCAGGTGACCTGTCTGAGTCACAGAATTTGATGTGCGAGGGTGGCGCGCTTAAAAAGAACGTCTTAAAAACTCCAACACTCAGCGAAAAGCATTTCAAAAATCGGCCAACTCCAACAAATATCGGGCAAGTGTGTGTGAGTACATTGCTGAAAAAGATTCATTCCGCAAACACTTGACCGATCACTGGAAAAAAACAAACAAACACATGCCACGAGATGATCGCAGACCTGCTGATCATTCCAGGTATTATGACGGGCAGCTCCACATGTTGGATCTGGTAGTCAACAAGCTATTCAAGGATAATTTGCGTAAAGTGTGGCTCCTGGCTGGTGATCATGTCCTAAGTCCGACTGGAAAAATCAAGAAGCACGTTTGTTCCGTCCATGGGAGACTGGACAGGGGTATGATGAGTGTGGCTGTGAGGGACTCCGAGGAGGATAGAGAGAGTAAGCCCAGAGAGCCAAATTTTATCATGTTTTATTAGGATTTTCAAATACAATGCTCTTCATGATGAAACAAGATTTTGTGCCTTTTTTCCAAAAATCTCGTCTTATATGCGGGATCGTCTTACAATTCGTGTCAATACGGTATTCAGCAGAATACAAATGTTAATCGCTGGTATGAACATTTAGTATGCAAAGACTGAAAGAAACTAGGCAAACAAATCAAATCTAATTTGTCCACACAGATGCCTAAAGTATATGATATGTTACAACTTGTTATTCAGGCATCATTCTTGCACACCTGGCAGTTTCACTGTGGCTGCACAACAGTGTTCTGCTGCGGCACAGGACACAACAATATCCTGTCACAAACTTGACGGCGTCAAGTCTTTTTGGCTTCAGCCTGTATACAAAGGGATGATCACAGATCACAACACGAACGTTACAGATGTGTGTGGCAACTAGTGTGCTGTGATCTGCATTGTGATTCATTGTGGCACACACCATTTGCTGAGGACGTCAGTCACAACTCATTCATCACATGTCGCTTTGCGCAGTCACGCACATGGGAAAATGTGTGCATTGCCTTCATGGTGCATTTGAATGTTCATCAATGGCATTTTAAGGCCTGCCAATACCGCTCAACTCCAGAGCAGTTAAAAGGAATTAAATGACTTGTTCTTGATGACACTGCACTGAAAACATAAAAACCCTGATACAACTTGCTTCCTTTCTTTTGCTTTAGAATGCTTCCCCCTACACTCTTTTGCTGTTCATTTCATTCACCCCTAAAAGCCATCCTACTAAAGCCCCTTTCACTACTACACAACACCTCTGGCATTTAACTATAAAATCCTGACAGCAAGAAGTGATCATTAATGAAATGCCACCATTTATCCAAAATATCTCTCGAATGAGACACTCGACCTGCCTTAGTGAGGCTGGATAATGCGGCTGAAATGGAGAATCAATAATTTGAGCTTTTAATGAAAAACTGACCAGCAAAAGGTCAAACTGTGGTAACACTACTGTGCGGTAGCCTTGTAGACAATGCTATGCTACAACCACTGTCTCAGCAGGCCCTTGTAATCTATGCAGCACGGGACCACATGACCCTGATTTCCCAAACACAAGTTTATTAGGTTTTCTTTCGCATTTTCTCAAGGTCCATCCTTTTTCCTCATTTACAAACAGTCATACAAGTGAATTTGTTTACCTATGAGCTGTCAATGGTGTCGCTTGCTGAAGGGCAGGGTGAGGAAGGTTTGATTTGCGCTTGGGGGGGTTCCACCATGCCGGGTCACCACAAGGCCTCTTAATCTTAACTCTTTTTTGTGCAACAAATAGACAGACTGAGTATAAGAAAAAAATCTCAAAAAAGCCATCAATGCACACAGAAAGTGGAAACACAGCAGTTGGATGGAACAAAAGTGATCATTTCTGTAAGACAGCCAGATCTTTGATGGGATGTGTATCTCATCTCTTTATAAACAGATAGCTCAACTCAGCAGGGAGAAAATACAGCCAAGCAGAATGTGGCACTCAGTTTCTGGAGAGGAAATGTGACTTGGTTGAGGAGGAAGTAAATGTGACCTACGGCTGCAAAATCAACCAATGAGGTGTCTGCTCACTTGTGCTTTTTTTCAAAGACTGCGGTCTATTGACACACTGTGCAGACTACCATTTAAAAAAATGCCGTATGTCGCAGGCCAGACTTTAATGTAACATTGATAGTGCACCAATTCATACAAAAAGAGAATCAGCTCTCAGCAAACAAGTACATCAGCCTTGAAGGAATGAGAGTGACAGCAAGGCCTTCCTAATACACATTTTGTCAGATAAGCTTGAAATTCAGATATATCACTGTTACTACGGATGTTAAGCTGTCTGTCTGAGCATCTGAACCACACACACAATGGGCACGCTACTGCACCATTCATTCACTGACAACAGAGGCAGAGGGTCGGGAGCCATCAGCCATTGGGACCCATCCGGGGTTCATCATGTTGTTTAAATCTTACACTTTGACAGGCTCATCTACACTGAGTCCTTTAGAATGTCATGATAATTTACAATGTCTAATGTCCCTGAACAAGAAAAGAGATTGACGTAATGCCATTGACAGAGCTACTCAAAAATGTGATCAATTCAATTGCTGATGAGAGAGCCTTTGGCACACCTATTAGGAAAACAAAGATCGAATAAATCAATCAGGTCAGATATACAAATGGTCAGCAATGCTGCTAAAAGAAAATGTTGACAACAGCACTATTGGACTGATTCTTCCAGTACAGGTCATGGTATTTTTCCTCCTTCATCGCCTTTCCAGGTTTCTTTTGGTGAATATTGTTACTGCGTCATTTCATCCTTGATTTCTTGATTAGCTGACAAAGGATGACATCACAAGCAATAATTTTGAAAATGGTTGAGGCACTTAGTAGTTAAAACACGTTTTCATTTTTGAGCATGTGACTTATTCATGTGGAGGCGTGCGTGCGTGCGTGTGTGTGTGTCATGATGGGTGATTCAGAAAATGCTGAAACAGATATAATGCCATTGGCAAGAATTTCCGACATTGCAGGGAGGGCTATGCTGAAATCCCGCCCCCCCCCAACTCTCAGATATTAAATCTGACATATGGTATGTTACATAGTGTGATTTTTTTTCTTTCATTTCCTCGATAGCAAGATCAACGGATCAATAAAGTACCTACCTATCTATATAGAGGTAGAAATATATTTACAGATCACCTACCTGGCTCATTCATACATGTCAGCTTTGACACCAACTGAGCAGTGAATCGCAACTTCATTTCAGATGTAGTCAATCTTTTCATGTGGAGAGAGGTTGACATCAAAGACCTTCATTGCATGTAACAAGCTTTTGCCAATGTCCAACACACAACTGCTGAGACTAAATGACTGCAGCCAAGTAGTGATAATTAACTTGGGCACCATCGTGTCATATGACAGAGATTAAAAAGAATTACATCACAGTGGGACAATCTGCTCAAGTGTGAGATTTACCAAAACAAAAAGGGACCCAGTGGTAAGGTGTGAGGACACAGATGGGCCATATGCTGGTTAAGGTTTGTGTTCGGTTCACCAGACCATGACATCAAGTCAGGTTGACCTCAAGTCTGCCATGTCTGTCTGTGCAAGCTGCAGATCTGCAGCAATGCCAACAACAAAGAGATTATTATAACAAAGAGATATGTGCTTTCAGACTGATCACAGTGAGAGTCTCCAATGTAGAAACACATGCATCATTTCTAACTTATGCTTACTACAAAACATTGCACATGCTTGGCTAAATCTACGAAAAGAGATATAGCAATGTCATGAAATGTGAATTTCTACACTAACATAGCTTAAAAAACACACAAACCTGAGGGGGAATAGCTACAGAAAAGCAGAGTTTCCAAAATGATCCAAATGGGTGAAGTTGCATAGGTGAAAGTAAAGTGGCTGTACTGTCAAATACACTGTAACAGTTGTTGAAGAGTCTTTCATGCTGGCATGTGGCCATCGGAGCCAATTATCATGATAATAATAATAATTCAAGCTTTATTGTCATATGTACAGTATATAGAAACAAGTTTCCCTGCACAATGAGATTCTTACTTGCCGCCCTGCACGTAGAGAACAAGCATGGGGCAAGCGAACACGTCGCCTCGAGGAGCGCCATGCAAATAGGCGTGTCGGGGTCATTAGGGGGTTTGCCTAAGGACCCTTACTGGGTGTTCGCCCTAACTGGGAATCGAATCCCTGTCGCAAGCGTCACAGTCAGTGGTCTTAACCACTGCAGCTGCCCCAGATCAGGGATCTGTTTATCTGCTACCTCTGCAGGCAACAGCAGCACATCTTTGTGTCATTTGAATTAGTGTAGAGAAAGGTCATTGCATTGTATTCCCACTTTTGTTTGGAAAGAAGTACTTTGCAGTAGAGTAGTGGTTTGTTAGAGACTATAAAGCTCAGACTGACTGACCGCCAGGAAGAAAAGCCCCCTAACACTGAGGAGATCACGGGTGATGTAGAAACTGATAGGGGGTATGACGTGGAATTCAATCCTGCTGTTCTACAATTGTGGGTGTGAGTCGGTGAGAACATTATGAGGATACATTCAATGATGTGACTGTGTTTAAACGGCTGCTCACCGAAAATGGACCCACAGGCGAGTGTAATTTCCGTCTGCTCCTGCTTTGCACACACTCATATTAGCAAAACTAAAACAAGTCGAAATGGTCAGGGTTTGGTGTTAGCAAGAACCTAACAGACAGACACCTTGGCTGTCTTTTGTGTTGTTTGTTTGTGGTTGTTTGTTTGGAGGTGATGACGATAAAGGAGCAAAGAGACAGGGATAACAGACGGTGTAGATGATTCTCAGAGCAGGAGTTTGGAGTTGGATTGTAATCAAAATATTTACAGATGCTCACAGATCCTCAGCTCTGAGAATTGCTATCAATGATATATATCAGCTTTTTTTTGAGTCTTAAAAGTAAAGGGTGACAGGATTTTCCTAAACAAGGGAATGATGGAATAATAGTGAAAAATTGTGTCTCTGATGTGCAGAGATTTTTGAACCATGACTAACTCCCACATGTACTGTTTGCCCATGGCTACCGACGTTGTTCGCAACAATGTTGAATAGTGCAACCCTCATTCTTGTAACTTCAGTTAACTCACAACAGCAGAGCTCTGTCGCTTGTCAGGGGCTTCCATTAGGCCACCAGAAGCCCATTTAAATTTGCCTCATTTCCCACAGCCACCACACAACTCTAACAGAACCACAGGTCCACATACTCAACATAATCCTGTGGTTGGTTCCCAGTCTATCACTTAACCCTTTACTTTGCCTCATTTTAGAGAAAACAATAACAACAAAAACAATGCATTCATGAATGGCTGCATTTCAATGGCGAATGGAGGAAACAGGCCAAGAGGATGTACGTGGTGTGAAACTTAATAAATAAATGAAGAAAACCTGTCTTTGTAGTCTGAGAGCAGAGGGGCCAGGGAAAGGCCTACGGGGTTGACGCAAAAAGGGACCCCAGCTAACTGCTTTCTCTCTGAAGCCGTAATTTACATCTCTCCTTTAACCTCCAAAAAGCTCCCTCCACTCCCCTTTTACCCTGGCTCACTTACCCCTCTTTCAAGAAAAACTCTCTCTGGCAGCGCCAATTACCAAAACACAAAGTCTTCTTTGAATCTTGTCGTCTTTTTTCCCACTTCCCACTTATTTCCGCCTTCAGGGTCTTAAAACATCAGGATTCTGTGAGTGGCTAACATGGGTGGAAACTTCACACTGTGAGGAATGAGACAGCGTCTTCATCATCTAGACAAATGCTGACTGTATGAAACACCTCTTGTCTTTGGAAAAAAGAAAAACCAACGTATCTAGACAAATGGATGGACAGATTAGCGACTCTCTGTTTCAGATTGCTTGTTGATCATTTCCAAGCGAACCATCATTCATGAATGGATGATGCAGTTCATTGTGTCCAATGTTAACGGAGCAGTCACATTTGCTGAGGCAACATCTCTTAGTCAAACTGTCTTTGCTTAGTGAAGCCAACAAAATGTTGCTTTAGGAATACCACATTGTTTATCACGTTCACACTGATGTTTCAAGTTCAAAAATAATAACTGGATTGAAAACAGTCAATTGTTGCTGTCTGTAAAACTGCTGATGCGCTAATGAGATTATAAGAAGGATCATCTTTGTCTAAACCTTTGAGCACTAATGCTAAATATTCATCATCCTGGAAGACTTGAATAAAATGATCAATACTAGCATTTTCAAATGATGGCGCATGGTTTGTACCACTAGTTCACCTTGTTTTCAATGGCTCATGTTGCATCAGATTTTTGAACTTGGTTTTCACTTCCACCTTTTGCTAATCCATGCTCTTCCACTTTCACATACTGTAAAAGAAACAGCCACATAGGCATCCCTCAATACATATTTCATTTGCATTCATATTGACAGACTGAAAGCTCACTACCTCTGTGTCATTAACACGGGTGCTTAAATAAATGCCAAAGCCAATTCTGACTGACTCCATGGTCTGATAGGTTGTTCTGTATTGAACTAACATGTGGTGTACTGGAGATAACATCATGACACCAGATTGGAGAGACCATCTGGACAGATGGATGTGCGTTTAGCTGTATTAGAGCACATGAGGATCACACAATGGATCGGTGTGATGCTGGGTGAGCCATTGGAGAGCACAAAGCACTTTCCTAAAGGGTAAAGACTGTCTACACAGAAAGATGCTGATGAGTTCATTACTCACACAATATCAATCTACGGATACTACTTTAACTTTGAAATCAGACAAGTCAGTGTTATTCTGTGTTTTCCTGGTTATAGGTTCATTTATTCTGACAACCCCTCTCTGCCTCTTTTTGTCTGCACCACTTACTGCAATATCAGTCTTTCAGCAAACATTCTCAAAGTGTGCCAATGAGACAAAGACAAACTGTGATCCAAAAACGCAGGGTTACTAGTGACTCCTAAAATCAGTAAGAGTAGAATAGGGAGCGGGGCCTTTAGCTGTCAGGCTCTTGTCCAGTGGAACCGTCTTTCAGCTTCAGTCTGGGGGGGCATACCCTCACTATCTTTAAGAGTGGCCTAGAAATTTTCTTCTTTGATAAAGCTTATATTTAGACAAAACTATACGGCCAGAGTTAGACGACGCACTGAGCCTTTCTCTCCTCCTCTTCCTTGATCTCCTCTCCCTCTCTGCCTCATTTACATCCATCCCTTACCTGCATCCGGGTCTCGTGAATGTATGTTACAAATTGGGCTTCTACTCCAAAGTTTAGTTTTTTGCATTGTTAACCCAAAACCGGCAGCTAGAACATCACCAGTGATGACGGACCTCCAAACATCTGGGTCCTGTTCCTACAGCTGTGCATCCCTATGCCTGTGCATCCCTATCAGCTGTCCTGTCTCCGTCTGTCTCTCCTTCCCTCTCTGTTTCAACCCTACCGGTCAAGGCAGTTGGCTGCCCATCTGCAGCCTGGCCTGCCAAAGGTTTCTTCCCTTTGATGGGAGTTTTTCCTCGCCACTACTGTCAATGGGGAATATGTTGGGTCTCTGTGTGTCCATCCCATAGACCTTAACTATTTACATGTTGAGGAGCACTACCTGCTCCATTTTGTAAAGCGCCTTGAGATAACCTCTGCTATGATTTGGCATTATACAAATTACATTGACTTGACTTGACTTGACAAACTAAGACCACAGGATGGGCACTGTACACATTCAAATGTGTATGACAGACAATGCCGATTTAAGGATTGTCACAAACTGACTGTAACTGAATTCCTCATACAAAGTATGTTTCTGGTGGGAAATTGGAGTACCACTGACTAATGGGGAATGTGATTTTCCTCATGTGCCACAACTGGCATTTGACAAACATCCTTACACGCACACACTGTCCATCAAAGAGGACTGCCAGCATTATTTCAGGAATCAGGAATCTATTATTGTCATTGCAGCAATTGCATTGTGCAATGAAATTAAGGTACTGAGTTCAGGAAAAAGAATGAGAAAACCATAAATAAAAAATAAAATAAAAAAAATCTATATACAGGAGAAATATATGCAGATAGTACATACAGTTAAGTCTGAATAAACTGTATAAATTGTCGCAGCGATGATGGAGTGGGAAGGGTTGACCGGAGTGTTCTTGTTGTGGTTGGAAGATCTCTAGCGTATCACTCTTTAACTGTTATGGTGACTTATGGCTGCTGGGTAAAAGCTGTTCCTAAGACTGGTTATCTTTCATTTAATTGCCCTAAAATGTGTGCCTGAGGGCAGACGTTCAAACAGACTGTGAGACGGGTGTGAAGGGTCCTGGGGGATCCTGTTTGCATTTCTCCTGCAGTGGTAACTGTAGAGTTCTTGCAGTGAGAGGAGAGGGCTGCCAATAATTCTCTGGATGGGTTTGGATGACTCTCTGGAGTTCCTTCCTCTGTGTTACTATGCTGTTGGAGAACCACGCGCTGAGGCAGTAGGTGAGGATGCTCTCTACTGTGCAGCGATAGAGGGATAATAGAGGTTTCTCTGAGATGTTTTATCCCCTGTGAACCCAAGGAAATAGAGTCTCTTCTGAGCCTCCAACACCAGTACAGCAGTGTGAGGTCCCCAGGTCAGATCCTCACTGATGTTGACAACAAGGAATTGGAAATCAGAGACCGTGTCCACACAGTTCCCATCTATTTGAAGAGGCATGATGTTGTTAGTCTTCCTCCTGAAATCAACAATGAGCTCCTTGGTCTTGTCCGTGTTCAGGAGCATGTTGTTGTTGTGGAACCATTCTGACAGCCGCCCCATTTCATCCCTGTAAGCTGACTCCTCATCTCCAGTGATGAGCCCCACCACTGTGGTGTCGTTAGCAAACTTGATGATGGTGTTGCTGTGATGGGTGAAGGTGCAGTAATGGCTGTAGAATTATTTGCTGCATGACCAGCAAAGTAACTGACACTATAGATGGCAGCTGGGAAAAAAAACCCTGTTTACTGAGAGTCTATTTACAGCTGGGGAAGCACTGATGCTGATGACCTACATTTTCCCTCAACTTCTCAACCACAACAACAAACAACACATTAGTTTGGATTCTGACAATGGTGTGAAGAGGTGAGATTTCATCATGGCAACACCTTACACAGACATTTTGTTTTAAACCTCAGACTGCACAGCTTTAACCACACCCTTAGGTAGTAAAAACTGGAATCATTCCATCAGGTTTTAGCACAACAACCAACAAAGCTTCATGTCAGCATGTGAGAACAAGTGATCAGATTAACACGGTAAATATCTACAGCATGATTCAAGCATTCATCATGCTGCATTTGTTTGGCAAAATGTGTGACTAGATGTCTGAGGATCTGAGAGGAGATGTAACAGTTCAAGGTGATCCAGTTTTTTACATAGACAGCATTGTAGATCATAAACACTGCTTAACTGCATATAACAGCACGTAAACATTTTATTTTGGAATGGCTCAGTGCTGGGGCAGTCGTTCAGACCCTGAAACTCAATGTATAGTCTGGGGCAAACTGGATCTTAGTGGAACAACTCTTGTCAGTCCACACTATGTTTTATTGACAATGAACAACTTGTACTTGTGGTGTATTTTATGCAGAGTTGATGCAATCTTCAGTTATGGGTAATGTTGGATGATGTGGTATGGCTGTTACCCAAACAAACACAATTTAAAGAGCCTGAGGCAACTTTTTTACATGCTCCATTTCGCTAAGATTCAGCACTCTCATTGGTATTACCATATTTTTCACATCATGAGGCACAATTTATCCTTAAATTTTCCCAAAAATCACCAGTGCACTTTATAATCTGTTGCTCCTTATGTATGAATTCTTGCTGTTCCCACGAACCAATTTTTTGTGGTATACTGTATACAAAAATTTGTCAAAATATATTAGTACGACTTCGGTAAGCGACGATGCCGCTCCGCCTGATTGATGGTCGAACCATTCCAAGCTGACACAGGGACGTTATTCTAAAGTTGGTCACACTAACTTCAGTTGTCCACTGTGGCTGGCAACGATAAACCAATCAAAGAACAGTACGTAATACACTTACCTCTTCCACTTCTAAACTGTTTTGTGTGCTTTAACAAAAGCTGGAATCATCGCTATCATCGCTTGGCTAAACAGCCAAGTACAGTTGACCCCCAGATATCTGTAATTTCACACTCGCAAGTTCAGGTATCACCAAAAATCTTTCATGGAGTCCAAAATTCTAAAAATGACCTGTCATTGGATTACTGTATTGTTGATGGCAAGCCAGTGGCCAATGAATATTAGTGATTCATCGCTCCTTCTCGAACAATCTCGTGAGACCTAACTGATGTGGTAAGTTTGTTTACTATACAGGTATCACGTTCAGTTTTTAATGCAGAGTTTAAAGAAATGCAAAGTGTTAAAGAAGTGCAAAATATGGTCCTTGTGGTAGATTCCAAAAAAATTGACAATTCCAATTAAGTGTTTCTTTTGGACAAGGGAATGCCTTTCACACACAAGAGCTAAATCATCACAAGCGTTGGGATAACTTCTGTTATGATTTGGCCCAATACCAATTAAACTGACTTGACTTGACTTGACATCTACAACATCATCATCAAGGATCTTACGTTCCACATTTTTCCAAGCAGCAGAACATCTGAAAATTTGACAGATGGTCAGTTTTCCGTTCTGATCCAAATAAGAGTAAAGTTGTTTCCAAACGGAGGATAATTAAAGACATCAGTGCGAATGACACACTCTGGAGGTATTCGTATACTAAAAGCAATTTCATTGTCTCAAATTTCTGTTGAGGGCACATGACCTTTGACACCCTCACGAAGCCGTACATCTGGTTGTGCTTCACAAACCCGACAAACATTGCAGGCTCACAGCCTCTGTTGGTAAACAGAATATGAAGTTCTGAAGGAAAAAAGGTAATTCCATGACAAATCAGTGTGATTGCTATCCAACCAGAACACAGAAAGATGCAAGCTCTCCTGCTCCGCTAAGTCTCACTGCGACTAAGTACTTGCAGTGACTTTGTTTGGGTCATGATCTCAAAAGGAAACGTTAGCAGTCTCGAGTTGCTTTGCTTTCACAACTTAAAGCAGATATACTTTACCACTGTATCATGTGTCGGTCTCTTGAAAAGCACAGACACAGGTGCACGAGCACATATACGAGCACACAAAAACACAAAGCAGATGTTTTGCACACATTTGTACCATTACATCTAAATTTACTGGTCACTGTCTCTCTTGAATTAAGTTAATATTTGATACAAGGGAAATATTGAAAAAAAAAAGAGTTTATGCCGTCGCATTACGTGACAATGCTATGAGCTTAAAAGCCTCATCCTAGCATAATCAGCGAGACTTTTATAAGTCACATGCGTCGATAAGCTACCTCAGCAAGGCCACACCAAGAATTTCAGGAATTAAACTCTGCAAGTCTAAACCACAGTAACACCCAGAGGCATGATGTCAAAGAAGGACAACAGACCCCCAAAGTTTCATTCTCCTCATAGCTCAGCAGTACCTACAAGACATGCTTCACAGATCCAAGTTGCACATTTGTTGTTCTATGCTATGAAAAACATTTTTATTATTGAATGTAAAAACCATTGCAGACCACTATATCTTCATGTTAGCTAACCTTGTGACTGTGGGGAAGCAATAAGCATGTGTTTTCAGATACCATGTGGGTGTCTACTCCAGTTCATGGTCTATCGCAGGGGTGGCCAATCATGTGCCATGGAGGGCCGTGAGGCTGCAGGTTTTCGTTCCAACCCAGACCTCCACCAGGTGACGTCACTGATTAGCTCCTCCTTTCTGATACATGGTGAGGTGATCAGTGAAGTGACCTGGTGGAGGTCTGGGTTGGAACGAAAAC
>OMPJ01041087.1:0-70000 GCA_900312935.1 Carapus acus
TATATAGTGTTTATCCATGTGTAAGTGTATATACACTGTGCAGTGTGTGTATGTATACACACACATGTAACTGTACATATACATAGCTATGTGTGTGTATTTATGTATATGTATACACACACTGCATACATAAAACATGCATTAAATACACACACACACACACACACACGACAACCACACAATGTTTGTATGTTTGTATGCCTACACCGAAAATTCCAGTGTGTGTGTACTTTTGCTTTAGACAGACAGACAGACAGACAGACAGACAGACAAACAGACAGATGTATAGCCAGTATGTATATAGCCTATATAGTGTTTATCCATGTGTAAGTGTATATACACTGTGCAGTGTGTGTATGTATACACACACATGTAACTGTACATATACATAGCTATGTGTGTGTATTTATGTATATGTATACACACACTGCAAACATAAGACATGAATTAAATACACACACACACACACACAAGCGCGCGCACACACACACACACACACACACACACACACACACACACACACACACACACACACACACACAATGTTTGTATGTACAGTATACGCCTACACCGAAAATTCCTGTGTGTGTGTACTTTTGCTTTAGACAGACAGACAGACAGACAGACAGATAGACGTATAGCCAGTATGTATATAGCCTATATAGTGTTTATCCATGTGTAAGTGTATATACACTGTGCAAAGTGTGTGCGTATACACACAAATGTAACTGTACATATACATAGCTATGTGTATGTATCTATGTATATGTATACACACACTGCAAACATAAAACGTGCATTAAATACACACACACACACACACACACACACATGACTACCACACAATGTTTGTATGTACAGTATACGCCTACACCGAAAATTCCTGTGTGTGTGTACTTTTGCTTTAGACAGATAGATAGATAGATAGATAGATAGATAGATAGATAGATAGATAGATAGTCAAAGATTGTGTTCTGTACCTCTCCAAAATGCTTCAAGGGCCTCCAGCTCAGAGAGATAGACAGAGGTTTCTGCAGTTTCTGTGCAGGAAAGTCTTGTTTTGCCATCAGCCTGGCAGCTATGATATTCCAAATACCTAAAGGACATCCAGCATTTGCCTGTGTGCTCCACCAGAGTGTGCTGAGTCCAAGATGTCAACAATGTATCACTTGATGAGTGTTATAAAAATGACATGTGGATGTTTATAACCTTTTTACTGCTGTCTTTTTAGCCATGTGAGTGAGACAAGTCAAGACTTTGTGGAAATATGTTAACATTAAATCAAACACAACTTACTGTAGAAATCAAGTCACAATGTGCTCTTGACGATGATTACAAATAAGAATCTGTATGTGCCTATTTTACATGCTTTAGTAAGATACTGAGACTCCTCAAGTTCTCCCAATGCTATGCAGCTTATGACCTCTCCCGAGTTTGGACATGACAGATCCTGAAGGCCGAGCACAAATCTGTATGCTTGTGAGATAAAATGGGGTTCAGCTTTTTTGATGACTTCCAGCTGTTTTCACAAGCATGGGCCTGCAGAAGCTTTTCACACTTAGTCTGCTGCTGACTACTGGAACATCATTTGGAGTATGGGATGGGACGATTTGGGTGCTCAGGATAGGATTGAGGAGAAGCGACAGAGAGAATCCAGCGCCGCTCTGGTTCTACCATGTACTGTGTGTATTCCTCTCAGCGTGGCGTAATGTCAGAAACTAGCTTCTGACCAGCATCCAGAAAACTCTGTGTTCTCCAGTTAGGCCCCAAGCAACCCTACATGATCCAAATCCCCCACTCTTGGACGGAGGCCGTCCTTATTACTATCATTTTCCTTTGCTGCCCGCAATGGGCTGTCTGTTACACAGTTTCATGCTTTCCTTATCTTCTTCTCTTTCCACCCGAGGTAACTTAGAGTGGCTGCATGCCAGTGAAAGACCACAGTGTGGGGGGCAAGGGGAGTGGAGAGAAGGAGGGAGAGGGACACAATCTGAGGAAACAGGGAAAGCTGCTGGAGAGGGCTGGCGTTTGTTCACGGCTGAAACATGTGCACCTCTCCACAATTTCAGTTTCTGTAAGCGCAGAGTCTGGAGCAGAATGATCACCAGCTGTAAATGAGAGGATTTGACACCATTCAGACAACAGCTTGAAGGTCTGTTGCTAACTTTTGCTGTCTTCTTTGTGCACTGTTTTAACTTCTACACTGTGTGATGTGTTTTGAGATGTCAGCCGAGATGTCGCTGTAGAGAGCAAAATTTGTTCCTGTGCACGTGTGTAATAGGTTGAATTCTGACACTGTCTTGTCTTTATTAGTAAGATTTAGCTGCAAATGCTTAGCTCTGTACAGCCAAATCCACAAGAGGGACACCACACACGCTTATGTTTTCCCTATTTGTGATGCTGTCATGCTGAGAATGAATGAGGTCATTTCAACATTTTTGTGGCAAGCATGTATCGATGGGCCAAAGTGCAGTTGTTCACACTGAATGCCCATGCTTGGGTTGTGTTGGATGTATCTGTTTTTCATTGTGTAATAATTGATTTCTATTATCAAATCAGAGAAATTCTTTTTTATTTATTTATTTTTTAAACTTTGAAATCATTCAAAATCTATTGGGTAAACAATCCTGGGGACAATAATAGACTGTTGCCTGTGTTCTAAATATGAACATAGGACAAGTAACAGTTATTGATACTTTTACGGAGAAAGGACTGTACTCCACCATCATTGTTTATTGAGGAGTCTTGTAGCAGTTATAAAACTGGTCTTTGGCACATTGTTGTTCAAACCGAGCGACAGTTTTGCTCCGACAACATGCAGAGCCCTGATTTTATGCTACAAAAACAATTCTGCCCAAGGGCATATCTATAAATATATGGGTATGAAATAAGGCTTGTTTCAAGTTCATACAATAATCTTAGCAAGTTGTGGATGTACATGATGATTTCATGTTGTTCTCCAAACCAGGTGAAATGGCATGATGTTTGCCATCCTCACAATCTTAAAGATTCTGTGGTAATATCTTCGGCACCATGATTAAAGTTGCTAGATGATATTTATAGTGTTTAATGTAACTATGAAACTATCACTTACAGGACTGATTTAGAGTTGATTGATTCTTAGACTATGACACATGCAACACACTTAAGACAAATCAATACAAAACTCTTTGTAACACAAATGGCATTAAAGGCCATGAATGTTGCTTGACATTAATGCTGCATATCTTTATACTGTTACAACCACTCAAACTATAATTCTGGATTTTGGCATCGCAGCTGTAAAATCACAATTTGATAGTCTTGGTGATAATTGATATCCTTCATTATGTCGAAATGTGTTTGGTTACTGTTCACCCCTGGAATTTCACTGTTTGATGCTGAAAAGTGTAAATGAATTCCATGTGGCTTGACTAAAGGAGTAGAAACACTTAATTTGGAGAAAGTCAGAGGAGGGGAAAGTCAGGCTGCTTGGCCCCTGCAAGTGAGGGGTTTTCCAACAGCCTCATCGCTCACTTTAATGGAGGAAAATTCAACAGGCAATGGTCAAGACCTAAGAAACACTTGTGTCCTCAGCACTGTTTCACTCACCTGTGCAAGCTAACAAATGTGCAGATCATGTGAGCCAAGTGAAGATGTTCCCCTTTTCAAGTGCAACTAATTTTAGTTTGCCACTGCCTCAATTCATGTTTATGTTAGTTTGAATTCTATGGCACTCTGATAACATGGAATGTAAGTTTTAATTTTCTTCTTCAACAGAAGGGGTTAACTACAGCATTACAAAAACCTATTTTGGGAATTCATCCACTCTCCAAGATCATGTCTAATTCTGGGAATGAATGTAACAATGAGGATTTTTATCCACATCGTAGCACACATGTAGCTGTAATGTCGTAGAAAACACTAATGTATTGCATATCTTAATCTACTGTATGTAACGTATACATTATTGTAGCATTACCCTTAATTGGTTTCAAGATTTCCATTATCTAAATGTGTTATTCCCCTCTCAACAATGTTTACTGGACATCTCAGGCTATGTTACTCAGTAAAAATAATCATATTACATATCCGTGTACCGAGTGAATGTTTTCTAACCCATACAAAGGAGAAAAAAATGCAGGGATGACACAGAGACGGATGACTTTGGAGTATGAGCGTGTTTCCTCTCTCAACCAGGCAAAGCTGGAAGGCAGAACTAAGAAGGGAGCCACTACTGAGATGAAAAGACGCAGTTGGCCGGCGGTAAAGAAGGGAACCCCAGAGGGTTTTCCATAGAAAAATCGTTAGAGACACTCCATTACTCTGTGAGGGATGTAGGTAGTTCAGAGAAACAAATCAAGAAAAAGGGGACATCCAAGCGAAGCAAGTGGTGCCAATACTGACCAATACTGATGTCAAAAGCATGACAGCCAAAGGAATTCCTCTTGGATGACACGCATGGTGCCATTATTTACTGCTTTGAAACAAAACTGGTAAAAATAACTCAATCTGGGCCCAGAATCTCTCTTTGTTTGAACTCAACACGCTTCTTCAGAGTCAGAGAAAAGTATCACTGGGCACAGTTTTCTTGTCCTTCAGCCAAGGATGGGCAACGGGAGCATTTGAGGAAACCGCTGATAATCCCATAGGAAACAGTGAACACTACTCTGAGACCACTTGTGGTCAAAGGTTCAGGCTGTATGATTTTACAGGGCTTACAGTGCCATGTGAGGATGTACAGTAGTAGTGGTGGATTAGAGGAAAAACAGAGGATGAATCGGCAAATTTGGTTAGGCACCTAACTAAATTTTGTTTTTTGCTTTAGATTGTGCTGATTTGCATTCAAAGTGTACAAATTCGGTGTCTGTGGGACACCGAAAACAGTGAAAAGCTGAAACTGAAAATTCCCAAATTCATCAACACATGCGTTACATCGTTCTGATCATCTCAGTCCCACGATTATTTTGACAACAGGCAGAAATACTTGTGTTGTCTTCTATGGTATTTGTTTTCATATAAGCATTGGTCACTCTCTCCATTTCTGCATAGGTGTCGCAGCTTCAACATGATCTGTAAAACGGGATCCATGTATTGTGTCGTGAGGTACCTCTGCCTTGTGCTGCTCCCTTTTCTTAGTAAAGCACAAGATGAAGATATGAGAAGTAAGAGTGCTTTTGTCTCATCATCTTTGAGTTAACAATGGGTACAGTCACAACGATACATGAAATGTAAATCGATTTATTTACATTGTATGAGTACTTGCCTTGGACTGCTTGTAGAAATTGACTATTTCTCAAACTTAGATCTTTTTAATCTGCTTATGATCATTCTTTTGAATGTCTGTCTGTTTTAGGTTGTAGGACTGCACCAGGAGATTTGGTCTTTATTCTCGATGGTTCGTGGAGTGTCGAGGATGTCAATTTTGAAATCGTGAAGCAATGGCTTGTCAACATAACAACCAGCTTCAACATTGGACAAAAGTTCACCCAGGTTGGAGTTGTGCAGTACAGTGATGACCCTGTCTTGGAAATTCCTTTGGGAAAGTTTTCGTCAAATGATGATTTAATCAGAGCAATGGAATCCATTGACTACATGGGAGGAAACACAAGAACAGGAGCAGCAATCCAGTTTGCGACAGAGAAAATGTTTGGTGTCTCAGAGAGAGTCTCCATCTCCAAGATCGCTGTTGTCCTGACAGATGGGAAGTCTCAAGATGAGGTTCTAAAAGCAGCAGAAGCTGCAAGGAAAAAAGGAGTCATCCTCTTTGCAATTGGTGTTGGGTCACAGACAGAGGAGTCTGAGCTGAGGGACATTGCAAACAAGCCTGTTTCAACTTATGTCTTCTCAGTGAAGGACTACAAAGCCATTTCCAAGATCCGTGCGGTCATACGGCAGAAACTGTGTGAAGGTAAGTGCTTCATGATGTCATGACGCCCTGGTTTTCTTTCACCTCATTTCTACAATTTCAGTCTGACAATGAGACAAATCCATGCAAATGAATTTGAAGAGATTATTTAAAACTGGTTATCGTTACCACAATAATACAGTGGGCCAGACAGTTTGCGTTTTGTCTGACAAAAGAGATTAGCTCAGGTTTGAGTCGCAAACTCAGGGAGCCTCAGAATGTTCTCAGTCTGAAACTATTCTTCCTCTGACCCCAGAAGCCATTACTCAACAGAGCAAAAGCAGTTATGTATCCTGAGCTGTCTTGGATTAAAAACTGAACGGGCCAACAAGCCAGCATGTTTTCAGGCATAATTTGGAACTTCCAAAACAAACACACAAGTGGGTTCACAGTGACTCGTCGAAGAGGAATTTTGTTCTACCTTTGCTTAACATTGGTTTGCTGCTAACGCCCAGATCTACCCAGGTTTACACCATCACATCGAGCTCTACTCTCTGAGGAGGATTTTCTTATCTTACAAGTCACTGAGTGAAAAAATTTTGTTCTGCTTTGAGGCCCATAACTTCTGAGGAGCACCAGGAAATGCATGATCATCGAATAAAACAAAACAATTGCCAGCAAAGATAGATTTTTCATTTCTAACAATAATTCTTCTCATTAATTGAAATAATGGTAATGGATATTGTGTCATCTGGTAATTATCATTACCTCAAATCACTGCCTGTGGTGTTTGGCGTATGAGGAGTACCCCTAAATTGTCTCATCTCACTGCAGAGACTGTCTGTCCAACGAGGATTCCTGTCAACTCTCGAGATGAGAAAGGTTTTGACATTCTGTTGCATTTGAATTTGGCCAAAAAAGCGAAGAAGACAAAAGGCTCATATTCCGGCATAAAGGCCTATGAAGTTACTTCCCGTCTGGACTTAAGTGAAACCACAAGGTAAAGTTGACAAGGTGAAAAATGCATTTGTTTATCTTGTTCTTGATACATTTCATTGCAACTGATTAAACTTTATGCCTACCTTGACAAGACTTTTTGTTATTTGTTCCTTTAGGTCATTATTTCCTGATGGCCTGCCCCCATCTTATGTTTTTGTGGCCACGCTGAGATACCAGGGATCTGTTGCAATGGAAGAATGGGACCTTTGGAGGATACAAACCCGAGATGAGAGGCCTCAGATGGCAGTGACACTAAATGGAGCGTCCCGCACGGTCATGTTTACAACAACAAGCAAAGGACCGAGTGGAATTCAAACTGTGACATTCTCGCAGGAGACAACACAGGTAGCATGACCAGCATGTGATCTAAAAGTGTAACTGTACACTACTACTGGTCAGAAAACAGTATTTTTCCTGAGATTAAATAGTGTTATTTTGCTCTCACACGTCCATTGTTCCATTTACCCTGAATGACACTGTCAATGTCATTATGAGCTTTGAAATTCTTGCACATTGTGATACACTCACATTGTGATACACACACATTTTTTTCATGGCGCTCAGACTGCTGCAACACAGTAAATGTTTCTGGTTAGATGCTTATTTTTCATTACTTAACATAATGTGGTAATTATAGTCATTCATAAGCATGTTCACCAGTGATTATAATGCAACTAACTAATTGTTAATTTCTTACAAATTGACACTTTGTGATTGGTAAAAGTGAGTTATTCATCATGTATTTCAAAAAATGACAATGTTACAAAATTATACAAGCTAAGTGTCAGAGATTAAACATGTGCATCCATTTGAAATTAGTTTTTGATCCATTTTGCCTGCCACCCTAATTGTGCCACCCTTCTATCTCAACTGTCTTCCAACTTCATCCTCATGTACTCAGATTGTAGGTTTTCCAGTTTGACATTGCATTGACGTAACTGTCTCTCTCTCTGTGACAAGACACTATTTGATGAGAAGTGGCACCAGCTGAGGCTACTGGTCACTGAGGAGGATGTCACACTTTACGTCAATGACCTGGCAATTGAAACTTTGCCCCTGCAGCCCCCTGATGGTATTTTTATCAATGGACAAACGCAGGTTGGAAAGTATGTGAGAAAGGAGACAACAGTACCAGTAAGTGCAAGTCATGTCGGACTTGACCCTGCAACTACTAATTTTCTGCATTAATTTGTCAACACCACATCAGTAATTTCAACACTTAACCGCTTTACAGCTGAATAGATGATCCAGCAGGAATGACAAATGACATTATTCCTAACATCGATTGCATTTTTTGGCATGATCATAGTCATCATTACATTTCCTTCATTTTTATGGAGTGACAGAACAGCATAGAGCTTTCAACACGTCCTCTAAAAGTTTTCATTGGAAGATAAGACAAGTATTCAAACTCAAACTGACTGTAACTACAGCAACAACCTCATATGTCATTTTCAAATACGACTGTAAACATGATGTCTCTACAGAGGAAATTTCTTGATATTCTGGGTCCGGCTCGGTAATAGTTCACACAGATCCCTGAGTCCTATAACCTGTTGACCAAATGTATTACTCAATGCAGCTCTTGCATGTTTGCTGCTGTATGTTAAAGTGATCAACAGACATGATCCTCCTAACAGTCAGGGGTTCATCTAAATCTTCACCTTCACATGCCAAGTGAGCACATTGTTTACAAAATGTGTTGAGTGAAGACTGCAGAGCTGTATATGTACAATTGAGCAAAGCAACAATCTTACAATTTGAGTCTCAGCCAAAAAAAGATGGATTACATGAAGGCAATTTCCTAATTTGAAGCCAGTATTACAGTAATGTACATCTAAATAACGTTCAATGGATGACAAATTTCAATAATACAATAATCCAGCCATATTTGCAGAAACAAACGACATTGTTCTCGCACTTTGCCAGTCTTTGGCACTGTTTTGATTCATTCAATTCTGCCATTATCCACTTATTCAGTCAAAGCTGAAGTAAAACAAAAGAAAACTAAAAACAAACTACTAAATTGACTTTGTCTCTGTTGTGGCTGCATTGGCATTTAGATTATTTGTGTAAAATCGCAGTAACAGTGAAAACAGAAACAAGTTGCCCACTCTGAGGCAGTGAGGCAGTGAGGCACTGGCGCTGTGTATTTCCAGAGTTTCGTGTAACAACTGACAAATAATCTCAGCTTTATTAGCTGTTCTGTGGGAAGTTGTCTCATCTTTCAAGTATGTACAAACATTGTAATCTGTACCACCTTAACATACTTCTTTGCCACTCTTGACCTACTCACACAGTATCACAGTTCCTGTCTTGGTACGCCATTACACCCTTTCTGTGCATCCACAAAGACACAATGCACCACCTTCTGCCCTCCTTTGCACCTCTCCATCAGCGCTCTCAAAGCAAAAACGGCACCAGTGGTCTTTCTTGGCATGAAGCCATACCGCTGTTGACCACTTGAAACCTTTACGGCTTTATGCCCTTAGTTTCTACAAATCTGCACATCACCATTGTTCTTTTACGTTGGCACCACTACACATCTCCTCTATTTCTCAGGCATCCTATCATCCTTTACGATTGTGTTAAACAATCTGGTTAGTCATTCAACTGGCCTCTTCCCAGACGTCTCTTTACTTCCACAGGTATGCCACCTGGACCATTCGCCTTTTCAATCTTCATCGTTTTCATAGCCTCACTCACCTCTGTCTTTTGTTTCACTTCTGTCTCATATTTTCTGCACTTTCTACTGCATAACTGTTCCGTCATTTGTCCCCCTCTTTCACCTTCTATTCACATTGTGCTCATACACAAGCACGTTTCCATCCCTACCTTTTATCATCCTAACCTGCTGCACATCTTTTTGAGCTCTACCTCACTGCTTAGCCATGTGATACAAGTCCTTCTCTCCCTCACTGTCCAGAACTCACTACGTGGCTTTTTCTTTGCTTTTGCTCACTTCTTGTCAACTGACTCCATCTCTCTGTCCACTTTTCCTTTGCCAGCTCCTTCCTCTGGATGCGCTCTTGTATGATATTCTTTCCTCTACTGAGAGGGAACACCACACACTACCAGTTTCCAAGCTTACCTGCTCTCCCAATCATCCGGAAAACCCTCATGCTTTGCAAGAGCAAGACCCACTTCACTTGCTTTGTCTAAAGACTAAGGTTTACCCACTCCCTTGGCACCTCCATACAATCTCTGACCTCTTTCATTTAGTTTGTTATCTATCTGTGCAGTTTCCTCCAGTCTTATAAGTCACCTTACTCTCTCTGTCTCTAAAATTTACTAAATATCAATGTTGATATTTCTTTTATGTAGCATTGCTCATATTGTACTTCATGCAAGGGAGGTACTGTCTGTTAACACCACATACCTGTTCCTGACATCACCCTTGTGAGTAATGGGTTGAGAAATCACAAACGCATTGCTTTAACAGGTACTCTATGTGTGGGACCATAAGCCTTCGTCAAAGGAAAATAATTCACTAAACCAAATTTCAGCAAACTGTACTGTAGCTATGCCAACAATGCCGTTTCGAGGAGTACTGAAGTGAGAGAGCTTTAAAACTTAAGGAGTATGGAGGACAACACACTGCATACATTATAGAATGTTCCTCTGTGTGTTGTGAGTGTTCATGATGGTTGAATGGTTTCTCATTTAAGGATTTTCTGGAAGAATCCCTCTGCAGCAGTGGATGGTATCCTCATTAGTAGTAGCACCACATCCCTTGAGATTTTCAGGGTCTGTATGGTAAATCAAGGAGAAAAAAACAGCTATTTTGAAGTTTGGGAGTTTAATTACTTATACATTCCCTGTGCCAGCAAGTATCTTCAGACAAGGCTCGGAATATGAGGAGGGAGCAGTGCTTATAAGTTGCTGTCAGCGGCTTCCATGATCAATCACTCAAAACTACTCTTGAGCGTTTTAGAAGTAAAATGGTCTGTGGTTCAAAGGTGACAAAGCTTAATGAAAATTTTGAAAAAATTTCAATAACAATATAACCTATTTAGTTTGCAATTTAGAACCAGTGCTACATCCTCAAAGAACAATTGAATACGATAAATTGTTCCTGGAATTTTGTGCTTATTGTAAGGGCAGCAAGGAGGCGCATATACAGTACCTATATATGTATAAACCATATAAACCTATATATAAACCTATTCTAATTCTACAGAATTACAGAAGTCTACAGAAGTTATTGAGATTTTGCAAATAGCAGGTGCAGCAGCAAGACTTCGGGACAGTATAGGTCAATGCAGGGTTTAGGCTCTCTGCCGGGTGATGAGGTGGCTTGTGCGTTGACTCGAGTTCAGCGCAGAAACAGCTTGAGAGAAGAAGAAGTTTCTGTGTCTGGTGGTCCTGGTCCTGATGGCCCGGTAGCGCCTGCCGGAGGGCAGCAGGTCAAAGAGGTGGTAGGCAGGATGGGTGTAACCACAGGTGATTGCCTCAGCTCTTATGAGGCAGTGGTCTGTACAGATGTCTGTTAGGGAAGAGAGGCGGCAGCCGATGATCCTCTACCCCGTCTTGATCACTCTGTGGAGCATCTTGCGTTCCGCCTCCATGCAGGAGGAGTACCACACCGTGATACAGTACAAAAGGATGCTCTTGATGCTGGAGCGGTAGAAGGCCACAAGGAGCCTCTGGCAGATGTTGTCTCTCCTTAGCACTCTCAGAGAGTGTAGACGCTGCTGTGCCTTCTAGATAATGGCAGTGGTGTTTTCTAACCAGGATGGGTCAGCAGAGATAACGGTGCCCAGGTAGGTGAAGGTGTGGACCATCTCCATCTGATCTCTATTGATGTAGATGGGGGCCGGGTCTATCTTGTGCCTCCTGAAGTCCAGGATGATTTCCTTTGTCTTCCTGGTGTTCAGAAACAGGTTGTTTGCTGAGCACCATTCAGACAGTCTTCGGACCTCGTCCCAGTAGGCAGACTCGTCCCCTTTTGTAATAGGGCCCACTTCTGTAGTGTCTTCTGCAAACTTCACGTGGAGCTACTGGAATGGGTGGGTAAGCAGTCCGTGGTCTATACCTGTAGGGTGTAGAGCATCAGGGTCAACACACAGCCTTGTGGGGAGCCAATGCTCAGTGTCTGGGAGGTGGAGGTGTGGGGATCCAGTTTGATCGACAGGCTGGTCTGTGAGGAAGTCCTTGATCCAGTGACAGGTGTGTATGGGGAAGTCCCAGGTCGGACAGTTTCAGGATTGGGATGTTGGGGATTATTGTGAAGTCGATGAGGAACATCAAAACATACAGTAGTTCACCTTGTTTTCGAGGTGGCTCAGCATGGTGTGTATTGTGATGGATATCGCAGTCTCCGTCGATCTGTTTGCCCTGTAGGCAAACTTGTGGGGGTCGAGGGATGGGGGAGGTGGTCTTTGATGTGTTGGAAGACCAGTCTTTCCAGGTACTTGGTGATGATGGGAGTCAATGCGACTGACAGTCCGAGAGGCCGGCGGTGTTTTTTCTTGGGTAACGGGATGATAGTAACGGACTTCATGCATGCTGGGATAGTGGCCTGTGTCACTGACAAAACGGTGTTGTCAGCTGTCAAAACCAACACAATTGAAATTGTTCATTTCTTCATTTGGTTTTGATGGACTAACATTTTAACAGATGTTTTCACTCTTTTCATTTTAATCAGTTTGAAATACAGAAACTCCGCATCTACTGTGACCCACAACAGAATAACAGAGAAACTGCATGTGAAGTACCTGGAGTTGTAAGTACATCTGGATAACTTTTAAAGACACTAAAACACTTGCCAAAACATGTCAAATTTAAGAAAGTGGCCATTCTCATTTTTGTAATGTCAAGACCGTTGTAAAAACAAAGAAATTGTAATAAATGTGCACCAAATATCACAGCAAGTGGTATCAATGCTGCTACCATCCTAATGTTGAATAATCTCGCTATCATGGACCAAGCAGAGAACCCAAAAGCACACTTTCGCCTCAAAAATCTCGTTAAGCCAGGTGTTTTTTCTTACAACAAGGGCAGGTGATAGAGAGGGCCGAAGCCTGAGCGCTAGGCTAAACGCTAACACACGGGAAGTGTACTCTGGGCACGACAACCGAAACTGAATCAGGGGCAAAGCAAACTCTTGGTCTAAGACGGGTGACAGGTCAGTTTTGGGGGGAGCAGGGTGAGTCAAAAGGCAGGCAACGGTCACGTTAAGTTTACTTTTCATTGTGACGAGTTATGACGTCTTTGAAGACTCCCATTAACTGCCAACATGTGATACTAGTTCTACCAGCTATGACAAAATGTATTCTTACACATATAAACTGACTGCAGTTCCTCTTTATATCCAACTAAATGATGTAGCATGAAGTAAAATGATCATAAAACAATTAGTATGTTTCAACAGAGGCTAAATTGATACACTCAAAGATTGGCATCTCATGCATAAATCAGTATGGCATTACATTTTTTCAAAAGAAATGTTTCTTGATAACTGACTATCCAGAAATTTATCAGCGGACAAATTGAGCTATATCAAAGCTATGTGCATGTGATGAATTAATCTGTTATGATTGGTTTGTGTGGTCCTAACAGTGCGCCAACAGTCCTGATTATGCTGAGCCCACTGAGGAGCCATGTGTTTGTCCCCCTGGGTCCCCTGGATCACCAGGCACTAAGGTCAGTGTGCAAAAACTCATCCCTCATGTCTTTTCAAAAAACTAATTTCTAGGTTGAGTAACAACTATCTTGTGAAAGTCAGAGGCAGGATTACCTCTAGATACATTTGCTAATGTCTAGTTGACCCTTAGAAGATGGTCGAGGTGACCTCAGCTCTACTTTTTTTTTATTCCTGTTGAGTAAATGTAATGGGTAAGAGGAGGTTGTGTCAAAAATATGGCTTGTAAAATACCAAATGGATAAGTTTAACTCCCATGCTTCTGTAAATATCATGAAAGACCTTTTCAAATCTTGAGAAGATGTACAGTTAATCAATGGAGAGTCGCAGCGTTCCTGGAATGGATTTACAAGTGAGCTAAGTCACAGTATGGGAACTGTTCAATGTTCTGGATGTTGTGCCACCATATTGATAACCATGCACAACTTGCAGGTTTTAGATCCTGCGTAGCACCTCCAGCAGGGTGCTTTTGCATCATTCCTTGCTTATATGTATTTGATGCCTTCTTTTTACTTGTTTGTTTGTTTATTTTCACCTTGAAGAATAGTTGTGCTCTCGTGCCATTGTCAGATTCCTCCATTGGCATTTTCCAATCTCATTTGTTCCCACTACACTGTCATAACAACAAATTGAGACAATGGTGGGTTAAATGGGCAGATGAAACAACCATTACACTGTCCCGATTTCCACATCTAAACAACCCAAACCACCAGCGCACCACGATGATTTGAAACACTGTTGTGTTTTTAGATGTTTCGTATAGTTAAGTCTGCAGCAAGTTAATGTTGTTTCTGTATTTAGACAGAGGTGCCTGTATTAATAAGGCACATGTCAAAACAATCCGATGGCAAATGTCAATTAGAGTCAGTTGTAGAATATCAATAGATTTCAAAGAATGTCTCCCCACCATCAAAGGTGAAAAAAACTGCATGTGCTCTTGGGACTGATCTAAATTTGAAGTGGCCTGATTTGTTACCATGACTGTGAGTCCCATAAATTCTACTGACCCCTGGTGGATTTGAGGGTACATTTTGCTGTATATATACTATATATTTTCATTAATCCTAGAAATTTATCAAACCATCAGATGATTGGACAATCAGAATAGATGCATTTCACCATTCATGACTTCATATCAAAAGCAGTGGTGAAATCACCTCTTATGAGTGGAAAATTACAAACAGAAACAAAGGAGCAGGGGAAACATTTATGTCTGAGTAACCTATGAAATATTGACTTCAACCAATAATGTCTTGATTTGTTCAGACCCATGGTTTGCAGTTAGTAGAATGCTTTTATTGTCATTGTGCAACATAAAAAGAGAATCATGGCACAACAAAATTAAGGAGTGATGGATGTGCAGATTACATGTTAGGTGTGTTCAGCAACATCACACTAAACAAGGTAGGATACTGAATGTCCAATCTTTTTAAGGGGGAACAAGGGAACATTGGTAAACCTGGTCAGCCTGGGCCTGCTGGTGCTGATGGTAAGCCTGTGAGTACTACAGTGTTCAATTTGCAAACACATAGAACAACTTCCAACACTCTGTAACATTGATATTCTAAAAATGCCAACATAGACATTGTACGGACTAGGCTGTTGACTGCGTGACTGCCCTTGAAACATGAGTAGTTATGAAATAAAGGACTACAAAACAAGTTTCTGTAAGTATGGAATGTTTTCACAATGTTTAGCCCACAGCATAGTCCAGAGGTATTTTCTATCATTTGTCGATCATGCACATTCAATCATGGGGAAACAGAAAATACAAGTTGAAATTGAACAGTGTGTGACTGGTGCAGAATGATGTACCGTTAACTCTTTTTTAGGGTGTTCCGGGCATTAGAGGACGTCCAGGACCACCAGGACAACCAGGACTAGAGGTAACATTGTAATCATTTCCATTAGAATGGTAAATTCAATGAATGACGTCTGAGTGAACACACTGCAAATCTCAGTCTTCCGTTCTTGCAATCAGGGGCCTCAAGGGGCGAGTGGTTATAAGGGAGAGCCCGGAAGGCCCGGTATTTCGGTATGGCGATCAGTCAGTTTCATCACCATGTCCAAGTGACAAGTAAATCTATTGTTGTTCACTGATCACTGGACTTGTAATATAACTGTGTTGTCTCAGGGTGATCGGGGCTTGCCTGGATTACACGGACCTCCTGGCCAACCAGGAGAAAAGGTTGGAATTCTAATCAGCTATATTTCATTTCATGAATCGTTATTGTACCAGCACAGTACCAGAAGTCCATTGTTTTCTCTTAAGTTATCATGAACTGGAGAAGATGGTAGGTATTACGCATACAAGTGTTAATGTTCAATTCGTCATATCCATGAGGATTTTTGAGTGGGCTGATCAATGCTCAAGGGTGAGGCATGGCTTGTGGTGTAGAAACACCACAAGTGGGACCTACATCAGCTTTGGTTTTAAGAGACAGGATGTGTTACATGTGAAAGTGTGATTCAGATGCACATACTGTATAGTAACGCTAGATTATTTTTACAAAAGTATTTTGGTAAGGTACAAAAGGTACGATTTCAGGGTAATGGCACAATTATGGTAATTATGGTTGTTTCTCAAATCAGAGTGCTTCACACTATTGCATCACAGTGGGATTCCTAGTTTCTGTGAAAGTTCCTCTGCCGTGGGAATAATTAAACAATTTAATGTTGATGTTTTGTAATGTTATGTTGAAGCTTGTCAAATATCATGTTTGCCCAACTTCACTAGAAGCACAACTTTACTTAAAAAACAATTCTAAAGCAAGAGAGTCTCTGGTTTGTTCCAAAGGTTTTCCTTTTGGGTCCATGGTGAAATGTCTTTGAGCTCCTAACTACTCCCCAGGTGGCTTACATCCTACAGCTGCTCAAATACTGATGATGAGCGAGATGCTCAGGAGCCATCTGCATCTGTATTAACCACAGTATTAACCACAGCAGAAACATATATTGTGTGGTTATTCAATCTTTAATTTCCTGGATCGCAAGATCAACAGATTGATCAAACACCTACCTACTTACAGTACCTACCTACTTCAATATCGAGTGAGCCAAACATGAAACTCCAAGTGATTTGTAGGCCACACTGGTTATTTTGTAACATATTTTGTGAAATGTCCATGAGCACTCCGATGTGAGGTGTCAGCCGGAGGAAAAGGGGTCTTGTCACACACATCTCTTGCGTACTGTTGATAAAATCACATGGACCCGTGGGCCGCTAGTTGAATAGATCTGCTATATGGAAATGTTTGTGATTCCATTGAAATACGTCCAACCTCCTTTCAAAAATGATGTGCACGATCCAAAATAACACAAACAACATGATATTCTGGCTATATCTGTGATGGGTTTGATGCATAACTCCTTTCCAGATTTTGGTTGAAAGGGTTTTTTGTTTGTTTGTTTGTTTGTTTGTTTGTTTTTACAACAGAAGAGCCTTCTCATATAACGCTAAAAGAGTAAATACCATGTTTACCCAAATATGTGATGATCCTGAATATCAGATGACCCTCTTTCTCCAAGACAGATTTTTGGAAAAAAAAGGCTTTTTGATGACAAAAACTTGTTTCATCGTGCAGAACATTTTTTGGAAAATTCTAATATAGAAACAATCTAGCAGCCTCTTACATATTCCATAATTGAACTACCAGTCTGTAAAATTTGACAGAGAGGAACAATCAGACACGGAAGTTCCAAACACGGGCATGGGCGTGGCCCGGTGCAAACACGTCTCAAGTCAGTTGCATGAGGACCCAGCAGGGGTCGCCAGAAAACAGATCTCCTGGGCAGGAACCCTGCCAACTACATTTAGTGCTAAGTTTTTATTATTTCATTTTTATCGTTCAATCATGTTAGAGGCTACTATCCTGTTGGCCTACTGGGCCTACCTTGCAGTTGCCTCAGGTCTCCATCAAATTTGCACGTCTGGAAGGGATCGTGGGTTTAAACCTCTTGATGTATCTGTGACTTCCAGACTGAAAATTTCCACCACAGGGATGTTGTGGACTACAGAGCCAACACTGTGCATGATAAAAAGCGCCCACAGACCAAGCTTGTAGCACTTCATCTCCCTGACCAGGACTGGCTCCTTCTGTTGCATGAGAAGTGACATGCCACATTCCTGGTGCAAGCCCATGCCTCCCATATCTGCTTTGCTGATGCCCTCCATTTTTTACCACCACCATCACAGATGATACACAGAATGCTTGATGGATTGTGGTGGATAACGGTGTTTGGTCAAGAGGCAGACTTCCATGTCCATCTCGTGATTTTGGGCTGTTGCAGGACATACTGTAAATTGCGAACTGTGGAGTGCACTGGCATATAACCCGCACTAGATATGTTAAAAAAATGTATAATTTTGTGCATATATAAGCCACTCTTGAATATAAGCCGTAAGTATTCATTTGGTAGTCAGAAGCCTTGTCTCCACATCCCCTTTAGCCGTTACTTCCAGCAACTTATTTGCATATTTGTCAAACTTCTGCCACTCTGCTGTTTTAGAGGTTTGGGCCATCTGATCCCTCTCTTCTCTGATTGTATGTTCAGAGGGGCTGTTTGAGCCACTTGGAGGTTGTGGATTCTGTTGGAGCTTTGGAGTGCGGCTTCTCCTCTGTCTCACCAAGTGCGAGACCTGTGGATTGTGGTGCCTGCAGTCACTACTTCCTTTTAGGGATGTCCGATATTGGCTGTTTTGCCGATATCCGATATGCCGATATGCCGATATTGCCCAACTCTAAATTTACCGATACCGATATCAGTCGATACCGATATGTGCGCCGGGAAACGCTTGAGGAGCGCATAGGCACTATTTCGGTGTAACGCAAGCATTATTTTATTTTTATCGTTTTTTATTTTATCGGTTTTAAAGCAAAAAAATCCGATACCGATATTACATTTTTATGCTAATATCGGGCTGATAATATCGGTGGGCCGATATTATCGGGCATCTCTACTTCCTTTTCATCTTTGTTTAATGGATCCTTCAGCCCTTCTCGTTCTAGCAGATCATTTTGCAGAGTCCACATTAGCACTCTTGTCAACTTTTATCCAGTGCTGTTGTTTCTTAACCTTAAATCTGTACAGTTGGGGACCTCACCCACTGCCCCTTGTTCCCTTGGGATATAGTTATTTCCTTTGATCTATAGCCTCTTTGGGCCCACCTTCACAGGAGAAGCGGCGAGGGCTGCTATCCAATACTGCCCCAGTTTGCTGACTTTCTGGCAGCCATCTGTCCCTCGAGCTGTTGTCCAACTAGTCTGGGTTGTCATCAAGGCTGTTCCTGGTAGTCACTGGTTTCTCCAGTCTGACCGTTGTAATGTAATCTACATAAAACTTACCGATAGTGTCTTCTTTGACACATGAACTTTCCCCACATCTGTTTGACTTTTCTGCTTCCTGCTACACTGCCCCCTGGAGGCCGTCTCCTGGTAAAAATCTGTAAATATGCAACAACGGTGTAAAAAGGCACAGGAATCACGGAATGAGAAAAACGTAGTGGCTTGTAGTCCAAACTTAACCGTAGCTCACCAGTTCACAGAGGTACACAAAGCTCTCAGCAAGCAAATGATCTCTGGCAGTTGTTGGCAATCAGAAAATAAAGACAGTCACAGTTTTTTCATCCCCCAAGGAAGAAATTTACAATTCACACTATGCTACGTTATCAAATACATACATGAATGACATGCACACTCACACAAGTACAATCATCTTCAAGGTAACCGTGTCATGCAGTAGTGGAGGGATTCTTGTGGGGCAGCACACTTGGGTTGTACCCTTAGCAGGTTGGAGGTAGGTGCCTTGCCCTACACACTGAGCCATTTCTGCCCCAATATATCAGGGGAGAGGGCGAACGTAGTCCCCCCACCAGCAGAACTTACTCAATGCAGTCCCACAATTGGAGAATTTGCAGGGGGGCCAAATGGCCAAACCAATACACGCGATCTGACAGTAAAGCAATCAAATGCCAGTCTACCATTATCCGCCAGGACATGACCAAGGCCTCAAGGTACTCCATGAAATTAGCTCACTGGTCACGTGTGGCATAGCAGGGTCAATAGAAGAGAAGATCATGGATTATTGATTTTTCTTTTTTTTCCCGTTTCATTCTTATTCTTTTTGCACCGGAACTCAGCACCTTAATTTCATTGCACAATGCAATTGCTGTAATGACAATAAAAGATTCCTGATTCCTAATTATTGATAATGACATTTATTTTCTCACATTATGAATTGCACAGTCATTTGAAAATGTGTCAGCAAAATAGTTAACTTTGATGCCATTTCATTTATTGTATTCGGCAATAATATGGGTTATTTTCTACATATGAAAAACAAAAGAGAAAGGAGACAAGATCAGATTTTAAAACCTTTTCATGCTGTTTAGGGCTCAATGGGACCCCTGGGAAGACCAGGTTTACCGGGAAATGTTGGTCAAAAGGTAAGTTAAGTCAGAAAACTGTAATGTAATACCTACTCAGTCCCTCCACCTGATGGAAGGAATGTGATGTGTATGACCAAATGTCATGATCTGTAGGGAGAAAAAGGAGGTATTGGACATCCTGGGCCAGCCGGTCTTTCAGGAGAGCCTGTACGTATGCAGTGATTCCGAAGTCTCTATCATTGGCCTGTGTTACAATTCTACTGTATATGAAATAGGTTTCTTCGATTTCAGGGTTTGGCAGGACGAAATGGAAAGAATGGATTTCCAGGACGACAAGGTGAAAAGGTTTGTTTGTTTTGACCTTAAATACCTGATACGTGTTGTGTTGGTGGCTCAGTTTCATCTATGGTATCAACATATCGTTAGGGTATTCCTAAGCAATAAAAGCAAGTCCACTTTACTTGCACAGTCTAAACTGTAGCGTTTTACTGAAACAATATCTTGTCGCTGTATCTGGACCTGTATCACAATACATTTGAATTATCTAACTCAATATTAATCCATCTTTGATTCAAAAAGGGAAAACCTGGGCCAATTGGCATCCCTGGTGCTGATGGAAGGGAGGGCCATCCTGTAAGTCACTACTACATACTTCTTTTATTGTACTCTTACATCTCCATCTGCTCCGCTAGGAATTAAACCTGTTTTTACAGATGCACTGAGCTAAATCTAAGCATAGAAAACCGTGCACTGAATCCAAAGAAATCCAATCCATCCCTCTCTCACCCAAACTGTGCTAGAATATCTGCAACTGGAGTGTATTGCTGTGTTATGTATGTCACAAATGCAATGTTTCGACACTTCCACTATATTTTCCATGTTATCTGATGGATAACACATGTGTTTAGTGTGTTGTGTCTTGCTGAAAGATCTTGAATTGCAGTGAGAGGGCACTGAGTTAAGTGAGCGGCGTTCTTGCCGCATAGAAGGTGGCGATCGTAAGCATAGAGGTTATTGCCTTTACCTCTCAGCTGCAGTGAATGTGACAGCTCCCTCCCTGGCATCTTTGTGTCCTGTGCTTTATTAAGCTGGAGACCACAGCTGGAAAATGATATCAATGATGACGGATCACCAAACATCTCGGTTCTGCTCCTGATCAGCATGCTTAGCTTCAGACATACCTACGTATTCTTTATGCATGCTGGGTTCAACTTATCTAGCCACTACCGTTGATTCCTGGTGTGCATATCTATACCTCTCTCTCTGTCTCTCTCTCTCTCTCTCTCTCTCTCTCTCTCTCTCACCTGCAGCCTTGCCTGCGTGAGGTTTCTTCCCATTAAAGGGGACTTTTTCCTTGCTACCGTTGCTGAGTGCTTGCTAATGGGGGAGATGTTGGGTCTTTGTGTTTAATTCTTACAGAGTTTAAATGTGTAAATGTAGAGGAGCCCTACCTGCTCCATCTTGGAAAGCGCCCTGAGATAAATTCTGTCATGATTTGGTGCTACACACGTAAAATTGAATTGAATTGGATTGACTGCAAAGTGGCTACAATCATGTGATGCAATACAAAAAAAAATTCTGTCAGAATGGAAAATTGTACATTGAAACTGAAATATTTCTCTACAGAATCTCTATACACATGAAGGCACTATACTTAAAACTGAAAAATAAGGATAGAAAAATGTCAATTTCTTTTCTGAAAAAGAAATTGGCATTTTTGTCAGGAAGAATCTATTCATGGACTCAACTTTTAAGCAAAGGTAAATTCATTTTTTTTTGTTTGTTTGTTTTTTCTGAAATTTGGATCAATTACATCATGCATCTGTACATAGTATGAAAAAAACATATACAGTATGCTCATGCACTCTCAGTATGTGGAAACAATTCTGATATGACATAGACAGAAGAGAGACACTTAATCCATCCTCGGGAGGGGAAATTATGAACTTATTATTAAAACTTTGTTATTTTTGGGGGAGAAATTACCGAGTGATGGTGCATGCATGGACTGAGTAACACACCAAGCCATTTGGGCCTTGGTGCCTTGCTCAAGGACACTTCAGCTGCAAGTCTACTTCACGCCATTCTCCAGCTCCCAAGCCAAGTCCTTGCTGACTAAACTACTGCCAATATAAAGCATAACCTGTAAACTGCTGGCAGTGAAATTGTGACTAAGCTGCTCTGTTCAGCTCATACATTTGAAAATCTGATTCTGAAAGAATTGAATCCTCACCAGCTATGAATCTCTAACCACATCATTGGGCAGATGGACCAAACAAGGACCAAAACATGGAGAAGAAGGAAGAAGCTGAGAGTTACCTTCAGATGGCTTATGTGATGAGAAGACTGAAGGGTGGGACAAAGAGCAGATAAGGGGCAGTCTCTCAGCTGGCAACATTATGGAAGAAGCAAGGCATGGGTAGAGTTGCAGAAGACCACAGCAGTTGGTGGAGTTTAGAACCAAGTGTGCTGATGTCATTGAGAGACATAGAGAGCAGAAAAAAATATTGAGGTAGTTCCCTTGCAGGTCATCTGAGGATACAAGCATGTTCAATTTGTGATCAATGGCAGCAGTGGTAAGCAGAAGTGGGGAAAATCTGTATTGCTCTGGCAAAGCTGCTTTAGTGAACAAACTTTTTCAAATGAGCAACGTTCCCTCCCTCCGTGATTACACTGTGTGTGTTTCCCAAAGCTTCTGGGACTTGTTCTCCACAGATGAGTCATTTTCTCCCCTAATCTGTATCCCTAACTCCCCCTCAAACACATGGGCAAACACATGCAAAGACACACACACACACAAGCGCATGAAAAAGTGTACCAGCTCTGTGTCAAAAGTAGCAGGATTGGCAGTGTAGTACTTGTATCTCAGGTAAGCACCAATTAATTAGTTATTTATCTACCAATATTAAACAATATAATCCACTGAAAGATTGTATTTATTCTTATCAAGTAATTCCAGAAAAAATCCTGAAGAAATGTAATCAATCCTGTAAATTATTTGGTTTCTTGTGCATATAATAGCTCATGCTCAAGTTTTGGATACTATGATTGTGGCAGAGGTGATTTATTTCCCATTTTTCTGAAGCATGTGTCTGGTGGGGGGAGCACACAAACCTAAATGCACCAAGTCAAGAACTGCAGAAGCCAATATATTGAAATCTCCGGCAAACCATTCACTTAGCACAATCCCTAACAGTGACCTCCAGCACATGTGGGCAACAATCATTTCCAGTATAGTACAGTGGATAAGGACAGTATATCGAAGAAAAACTGAATCTGAAACACACGCTAAACAGCAAATGCAGACCAATAGAGGGTCTCTTCGATACCCAAACCTAGTAAAAAACAGGTTAAAATGACAAAGTCCTAGCTTCAAGGGGCAAAGCATCACTGCACAAATTTAGAGAAGCTTCAGGGCCAACATATAACAACAATTCCAAATCTGGAGAACCGCGCAGTAGGCTCAACTCAGTAAGCTGCAGCTCAGGCTGAGCTGACACGGGTTTGGTGTGGTTACTGCAAGAGGGTTGAGCGAGCTGCTCTGACAAATTGCCTCTTTTTCTCAAAAAAAAAGTTTGAATTCTTCCCCTCCAACTGACACCACAGAGCACCATCTGCCAGATCCACAGGAACCCCCGCTGAGCTCTTGGCAGAGCCAGAGTGGACATTTGCACTACTATCCCCAGCTGCACCTGACCTCATCGGCACCACTGTTTGCACATTTCACAATACTAATGTCCATCCCCCATTTGCTGAACAAAGCGAAGAAATGTGATTTTTGTCTATTTCGTCTGTTTGTCTGTTCTGCATTTTACAATTAAGAGAGGAGAAGTCATATTCCTTGGTTGGAGACAAACATACATGAATGTAGCGATGCAGCTGGCTCTGATTCAGATTCACATTCAGAAATATGCAATTTGACTAAATCTATTCAAATGAATATACAGTAATAGTCAGCCACTTTCACTGACATGCGTACTGTACGTGCACATACAGCGTGGGTGCGAGAACAACAAAAGAAATGATGATCTACACTATGAAGAAATAACAGGTTAACAGCCATGTCTGTAATTTCTTCAAGGGGCTGCCTGGTTTACCTGGAGTGGCAGGCCAAAATGGGTTGCAGGTGATCTCCTTCCTTCAAGACATCAATTACTGAGATCAGCCATCAAACCTGTTTGAATATTGTCATAATTCCTGAATGTAACATTTACCTCAGGGTGAGGCTGGTTTCCCAGGACCGAAGGGATACCGAGGATCAATTGGACCACCTGTAAGTTAAAAGCTGGAACGGTTTTCATGGCTCACAGTCTTACCTAATTGATCTATTTCCCAAAATATTATACCCAAAAGAGTGATCAGAGGGATTTTCTGTCACCCCTGCAGGGTGAGACTGGTTTGCCTGGAGCTCCTGGTTTAACAGGACCCACTGGACAGAAGGTAATACTGAACCTGGTCATGTGCTTACAACTTCAATTATTTCTAACTTTTAGTTCTTAGACTCTATACCTCTTCACTCTTACTGTGACCTTATTTCAATGCTGGTGAATAAAAAAATAAATTGTAAAATGAATACTTTTAGATAAGTATACCTAAGGCTCATACATGAATAGCTACCAGGTAGGTAGGGAGGTAGGTAGGTAGGTAGGTAGGTAGGTAGGTACATTATTGATCCGTTGATCTGGTGATTCGGGCAATTAAAAGCCCAAATAGCTCAAAAGAACATTTGAAACATACACACACAAACACACAAATGCAAACACATGCACAATATGCCAATATAGATAGATAGATAGATAGATAGATAGATAGATAGATAGATAGATAGATAGATAGATAGATAGATAGATAGATAGATAGATAGATAGATAGATAGATAGATAGATAGATAGATAGATAGATAGATAGATTGATTATGCCCTTATGCCCTTGAAGTCTTACAACCTTTCCATATGTCTGTCTTACAACCATCAACCATCAAAACAGAAATAACTCCCAGCACAATTTCTCCATTGAGTGCTTAGCAAATGCTCCTATGGGCTTTGTGGATGCAAATTACTTTAGAGATCATGGAAGACCACAGAATTTTCTGTTTGTTGTTGAGTCACAATGTTATGCCCGATAATAGATACTATTATTAAGTCTGTGCAACAACCTCTTGGCAATACCAGTGATACTAAATTCAGAAATGTTGGAGGCTCACTGACTTAGTCAGTGGAAATGTAATGGAAATGTAAGCAGTTAATCTTGTTTGGTCTGGACAGTCTGCCTCTGAATCACTTTTCATCAGCTGATACATCTTGAACAAGCCAGCATGCATGAGTAACTGCCACATTTATGAAAAACAAGATTATGGATTGGAGTTGCCTGAGCCTCAGTCTAAGGGAATCTTGGCTGGACACATCGTCTGATTCGACAGGATTTCCATACTAAAGTTCAGTTGAAACCTGCAATTCCATGTTTGAAATAATGTGGTTTTCATAATATTCCATTTCTTCTCTGTGGCACCAATTGTGTCCTGTTCCTAAATAAAGGGCAACAAGGGAGAAAGTGGAGGTCCTGGGATTCAAGGAAATCCAGGTCCAGTGGTATGTGTGCTTTTAATCTCATACAGTGATTATGGCTGTACATCAGCTCAGATGGTAATTCAAGGAGACCACCGATAGCACTTATCATGCATATCCAACAACTTGAATGACTTTCATACTCAATTACGGTATGGTTGGTGGGGCAGAAAAATCAAATGACTTCTCATCTTTGCATTTCATATCCCTTTGTAATCTCCTCAATTTTTTGAAGGGAAACGCCGGGCAACAAGGCAGAGCAGGTGAGCCGGGGCACCCAGGTTTACCAGGCCTAAATGGCAACAAGGTATTTATTCTGTTACAGTTCTGATTGTATTGTTGCATAATGCACTGCATGCTAGGTGCGTAGCTACCATAATCTAATAAAAGGCAACTGTATATGTGGTTTTAAAGATACATTATTTCATTTTTACAAAGTTCAAAAAAAAGTATCTACAAGTGACTCATAAACTGACGTTATTGTTAACATCACTACACATTCTGGGTAACTTGATTATGTGGTTGCAAAGGTCAACTTTCCCCTTGGATGTCATTCAGTAGTATTGATTTTTTCACATAGATTTGTTGGTTGCAAGTGGAATGGCACAAAAGCTCAGACGAGGTGACACTGAGTGATTGACAGCATGTATTGTTTGATCTTTCTTTCAGGGACAAAAAGGAAATTTAGGGGGGAAAGGAGAGCAGGTATGATTTAGGACAACAATGTTACACCATAATGCAGCTCCACCAAAATTCGTTGAAGTTACATAATCACATTAATTTTATGATACATATGCCAAATGAGATAGAAAATAAACCATTAACATTTCAAATGAACGTCGATGCTGGAATGATTGGCGCTTATAACCTGAATGTCAACAAATAGGCTACATGAGAGAAAATAATAGCTGACAATGCGGTGGAATTCCCCTGCCCGGATGTCTTTGATTTCCTCATTTCATTTCCCATTGAGTTTGTTAATTGATGATTTTATATCAAGGGAATACAAGGTGAAAAAGGGGAGGATGGCCTGCCTGGGAATCATGTAAGTTTGTTTGCAATGTTTGCTTCATATCAAGACAAAAATACAGAGTCTTTTGCCATGTCTCTGTCCAATATGCCTTTCGGCATACTGTGATGCATCTACACATTTACATTTCATTAATCTAGCTGTGTTTGGCCACACCAACTCGACTGTACACTATATAGCACAAAAACATTTGTTGTTTTTTAATCATCAGATGAAGTTGTTTTTAATGAATTCTTAGATTCATTGAGATCCTGCATTTACAGGGCTCAGTTGGTCCAGCAGGACTGAAAGGGGAGGTATGTAGAGCAAAGCATAGCATATGTGCCACAATACATTCTATTAAATTGAATCTCTATACTGCTAACAATGGGCTTGTATTTTTGCTAGAAAGGGACAGCAGGTGACATAGGACAAATAGGTCCACAGGGGCTTGTAGGACGAACTGGGCAGCCTGGACAGATAGGTCCACCTGGTCCCAGAGGGATTCCTGGTGACACTGGCTCTCCTGGCCCACCTGGACCTGAAGGAATGTCTGTAGGTGTTGCACTGCATTCTTTTCTCATAGTTGTGTGTGACAACTCATATCATACAGATGGAACTCATATGTAATTCTGTGTGCAATTTTATACAAAATCTAATGCACTATGTTTTTTTATTGAAGAGAAAAGAAATGTCGGAGATGCAAATTCAACAGATTTGCAGAGACGTTCTTCGGGGTGAGAGTTTTTGTTTTGTTTTGTTTAGTTTTTTTTAACTGAGTGGAGATTTGTGTGTTTTCAGCTAGTTTCTGATATGATTGTCACTGACATCACAGCTGAGCTACATTTGCTCTTGCCAAGCAACCACCAGAGCAGCTGTGCGGAATGTCACAGTCGACCGGGCTCACCTGGTCCACCAGGTCCAACAGGATCCCAAGGACTCAGGGGATACCCTGGACTTATGGGAGCCACAGGGCAGCCAGGCCTACCTGGTCTTCCAGGCCACCGTGGAATCCATGGACAGAAAGGTCAAATGTTTGGAATATCTCAGTAGTTATATAGTACTCAGACATATGGTATACTGTATGTGATTGACGGTGGACAAGAGATGTGAATTATAGAATGCAGGCAGAGTGGCATGGATGCAGGATTGCATAGGGTGCAGTGGGATTAAAGACAAGCAGCTACACTGAAAGAGAAGGTTCACAAGATGGTAATGAAACCTGCCATGATGTTTGTTTTAGAAACGGCGTTTCTAGGAGACTGAGCTCGAGGTGGCAGGGATGAAGATGCAGAGATTTCCTGTACGAGTACCCAGGTTAGACAGGATAAAAAAATGAGACTATCAGAGAGACAACTGAGAAAACAACTTTGTGGAAACAGTCAGGAAGGCGTGAATGTGTAATGATATATAAAGATAGCGAATATATCGGAAAAGAGATGTTGGCGATGATGCTTCCAGGAATTCGGGGAGACCATAGAGAATGTTTAAGACATAGGCGTGGTTGGAGTTTCAGTTGGTGATTGGTGGGATAAAGCAAGGTGGAGAAAGATGGTCTGCTGTGGCATCTCTTGAAGGGAGCAACCATAAGAGTGAGAGTGAGAACAATCTGGGTAGACATGTCAAAAATCTCAATGGCTGCTGTCCATGTAGGGGAGTCTGGTTCAAAAGGTGAGAAGGGGAGCCAAGGCAGAACAGCGATTGGAGACCAGGGGCCACCAGGGGTTCCAGGTAATTATATTGTAAAAATGTTAGCTGTTGTCTTGCTCCCCACGGGATTAAATTCAAAGAATAGGGGAATTGCAAACCAACTAAATACAAATGAAGAAATAATCCTCAGATGATTTTGTATTATGACTGACAATTTACCTTTCATGGCACACTATAGGTCTTTCTGTATTCGTTTATCTTTGCAGGTCCAGTGGGTCCCATGGGTTATGGCAGCCCCGGTCCTCCAGGTAAGCCCGGACCTGCTGGGGTAAATGGAGCAGAGGGGCAACAAGGCAACCCTGGCAGACATGGCGAACCTGGAGTGTGTGACCCATCCATGTGCTATGGCACCGTGATGAGGCAAGAGCGTTACATCAAGGGCCCAAACTATTAAAAGGATACCACCTGAGTGCATGTGATGAGCCAGTCTGATGCGGAACAAACATCAATTCTCAGGAAGATCTAATCCTTACAGTTTGCCTGTGTTCCACATACAAAAGCGATGACTTTTATTGTGTATGACAAGGTCTTTTTTCCTGACAGTTCCACTGTTGTACAATTTTGTTGTTTTGAAGTGAATTTTTACATTTTGGGGCGCTTTTAGAAATACTTTGCTGGAAATGGCATTGAAACCCTGAGGACATTGTATTAGCACTGCACGTTTTGCATCTTTTTGCTGTTCTTATTGCCTCCTGGTGTTTGTTTTTTGCACAAATTATTTGGAATACCTTCACCAACAATTCTGAATGATTTACCAGATTGTTTGTGTTACAACCCAATTATCAATTCCAAGGTTTTTTTTGGCACATGGCTAATCTGGCCCTCCAGAAATTGAGACGTTTCCAAATTACAGATTTTTTCTCCAGTACAAGTCAAAATATCATTGTTGAGAGTGCTACGGATACATAGACAGTGGAAATGCATTTGTACATCCAATATCATGCAAGTTGTTACGTCAGTGGCTGCTTTATGCAATTGCCAAAATATGGTGGTCCAATTCATATCAATGTTTTAATGTTTAATGTTTTTAACGTTATGTCGGTCCTCTGTGCAGAATGTTCATTTGTTTGGTTTGGTTTGGTTTGGTCTGTCTGTCTGTCTGTCTGTCTGTCTGTCTGTTGTTTGTTATTGGTTGGTTGGTTGGTTATTTTAATTGAAGTTACTGGGAATCAATTGAAAAATCCTGGCAAAAAAATGTTCTTTGGAAAAGGAAGTAAAAAATTACCATAACATTTGCGTCTATAGGGCAATTCTGAATTGTCAATGAAAATTGTCATTATAACCTTTCAAATTGAGCAATTGTCTTGAATTACAGTGAACTGTATGTGTGAACTTCACGTCTGTCAAACTTTGATTTTCTTAAGACCGCCAGGCACGTCAACTTATCATGTGTTGATGGAATCTGCTACACCCCTCTCTCTGGCCTGTCAGGATACTTGTTAATATCTACTATTTTAGGACTTTTTTTTATGATATGATAATTATTCTGTTTGGATTATATTGGGTTTAAATTTAGATTGTCTCATTATTTCCCTGACGTTCTTCGGGATATTTTTCAATACTGTAGAAGGTATTTCAGTGTTATTTATGAAAATGAACAACTGTGTTTATTGGATAATGTGATCTGATCTTGTCAAATTTTATCATGCCATTAGTTTTATTTTGTATGAACCCCTTTTTATCTTGAAATAAAAGAAAATAATATCATGCCAGTGGTGAAAGTTGACAGAATTCTGTCATATATATGTCACAATACTAAGTTTGTTACTTTTTATTGCTTTCGACCGAATAACACACCAAATCCCCGACATCAACAACGCACCCTCGAGCATCATACACAAACACGCACAACGGGTACATATATTTCCTCAATACGCCACCAGATGGCGCTACTGAGTTATATATAAAATAACACATCCTCTTGCGGAGGACCCCGCTGCTCTCATTTTTAACACAAGTCCCTCTCACACTAGGAAACTGAAATTAACAATTATGACAATTCAGCTCTAGTGCAACAATAATGCAAAATATGCTATGCATTTGTTGTGAATTTCAGATTTTACAGTGTTGCCATCGTACTTCTGCGGTGATTGTAGACGTTATCGGAGCAACAGTGGTTTCTGTTTTTGAGTTTTTAAACTCATGCATCATATGAAATTAAGTCTCTCTGTAAAGTAATTATGAGATAGTGGAACTATGCATGCTGGAGGCAAGAGGCGGGATCAGAATATTAGAATTGTAATGAAAAGCTTTAAAGGAACCCCGTCCATTGTCGCATCGTTGCTGGAGGGCCCCGACTACAAATAGGTAAACTTCAATAACTCGTCGGAACGGCTTCTCAGATTTCAAGTGTCTCCCTTTACACGCCGGGGCCACCACATTCATCACGGTCTGTCTGAGGTTTTACGGCAACCGCTAGAGGTAGACGCAAAAACAAAAGTTGAGTGTGGGATGGACTCACGGGGCAAGTGGTCTGGATACCCTACCCTACCCAGCCCCCCACCCCACCCCTCCATCAAAAAAAGGAAGAAAACAGAGAGCCCGGCACGAAACGTGCTTCTCTCCACTGCTCCGTTTGACACATATGGATACATTTTAACCTGCGTGGAAGTCTCGGGGTTATCCCCTCTTCGGCATGGGCGTACCTGTGTGTTTTTTCAACCCGGAGGAGTAAATTGCGGGACGGGTCACAACTCTATTAGTAGTTGGTGTATCATAGACTTTGGATAAACCCCGCAGGAACTAAACGCTTCTGGAGCAATACAACAAAATCAATACCAAAACGGGACAGGAGCGGCGATTTCATGGAACAGCAAGTTTTTGTTGAACGAGTCTGACTGGCAGAGCCTCGAATAACCACCGTACAGGTTGTGGTCACTCTGGCGAACATGAAAAGTATATGATTACATCTCTGCTTATAAGAAGAACACTTCTGACTCTCAGTGCGATGTAGCTCCACTCCAAAGTCCAAAGTGAGGTTAGCAGTCAAGATGTCAGTGCGCACATCTTTGAATCGGACTGTGTTCGGACTCGCATGGAGCTGCGTGTGTTTTCTGTCAAGCGCCCATTGCGGGTTCAGTAACAACCATGTGCACTCCAGCTTTATTTACAGGCGGTTACGCAATCATGAACGCAGGGAGATCCAGAGAGAAATCCTCTCAATCCTGGGTTTACCGCATCGTCCCAGGCCTTTCTCTCCCGGAATGCAGGCGTCCTCCGCCCCGCTCTTCATGCTCGACCTGTACAATGCCATGGCCGTGGAAGAGGAGGAGGTGGCGGCGAAGAGTTTCGCCGCCAAGGCTCACGGGCACACCCGCAAGGGTTATTACAGCTACCAGCATGGCCACTCCCGTGCAGCCCAACCGTACCAGGCGGCAACAGTCCGAGGCCACAGTCCCGCGCTCACCACCGTGCATGACACCAGCTTTCTCAATGACGCCGATATGGTCATGAGCTTTGTCAATTTAGGTGAGTGTCATCCCCTACATGTGACAAGTCACTATCTATCTATCTATCTATCTATCTATCTATCTATCTATCTATCTATCTATCTATCTATCTATCTATCCAACTGTGCATGGTAAATACCAATTTAGTTTAGAATTTGCAATATTGCCATTACACATTAGCGCTCACTGCAAGGAGGCACAAATGGTTAGGAAGTAGTTTGGCCAGTTGCACCCCCATGCCCCTCCACCCCCACTATTAAACCTAAGTTTATGGCAGGCTGACCCATCATTTATACCTGGTTTGTACAAATGTTTGTCAATTAAAAACGTCATAAGATTTTTGTTCATGCGATTTAGCTGTAACAGTTACCCATGAACCATTATTTCATAGTAACCAATTCAGGTTTGAGAAAAAGAATGTTAATAATTCCCTGTTGTTAAATGTGAGGTAGCATTGTCACTGAGTGAAAACAGTTACTTGTCCTTCACATTCATGCTATTTTAATTCTACAACCAGAATTCAGGGACATGTTATTTGAAAAATAATTAACAACTCACACCCTAATTCAGATATGATGCAGGTTGGTTTTATGTTTTAAATTTTACTTTTTCAACCTATGTTGTACGCACAAAATGTTCACACTGTGTACTGTGACTTGGTTTTATATACAGTATGTGGTGCAATCCACGTAAAAGCAAATTTGTGTGGAGCTGTTTGGAGGCATAATTCCTCACCTTGGCCTGAGCCCATCTGTTTCCACTTACCACTACCTGGGCATGCACACTGAGAGTCCTGAAAGCCCCACTCTCATTCTGGAGACTGTCACTGAAGTGTTCAATGGGGGTCTGTATTTATTACAGTGTATGTTAATATAACTCAACTACAAACTCCAACTGTTGCAGAAATCTGTATGCGAGATTTCAGTGTTTCAATGTGCAGTGAAGACAGTCACTTTGATATTTAGTCATCCCTCCGCTCATTATGTGCAACACGATATATTACCCATTGAAAATAAAAAAAATTTGCTGGTATTTAAATGCAATTAAAATACGTGGTTAAGCTGTTGTTGTTGTCAATATGTTCTCAATATTGTTCAGTCTTGCAATTTCTGGGAGCAACAAAGAGACATTTCAAATTGTGTTATTACGCTTCTATGCGGGGGCTCAACTATTACTTCAGTCATTATTATTGGACCTTAGATATCTCCCAGTCACTCTCCTGCCTTACAACTGCCCATGGCAAACATAGAACGCTCTCACTTGGTAGATGTCAGACCTGACCTCTGACCTGTTTGTGCTTTGTAACTGCAGGCGGCTCCTCTAGATGAAATATCTGAGACATGTGCTTCATAATCTAACTACAGATGCTTGGAACACCATGACCTAAGCATTGTGCCACTGTAGTGCTACCAACCAATCAGTCAACTTTATTTGTGTTGCCCAGTATCACATACATTGTTTCAAAGGGCTTCACAGGCGGCCCCTCACCCACACCCAGCTCTCCTAAAACTGATAATTGTAAAGAAAAATAATGAAACCATGGGAGAGGCTGTTCAAAACGATTCCCTCTCCACAAACATCTTGGCAGCTGCTACTTCATAACTACTGGTGGAATGACAGTATTACAACAATATTGTAATTTGAGGAGAGGTTGGGCGGGTGGAGGTTATGTGTATAAAATGGTAATGTGCTCATGGTCCACGAAATGAATGGGATGGGTGCAAGGTAGCAGTGTTTATGGTAGCTGTATTGAAATATTCTTTTGGTCCGTCATTCTTGGTTATGATTCAGTTTGTGGATTAATGGCATGACTATCCAAATTCAAATGCTATTCGACAAAGTTAAACATAAACATTTGAAACTCTTAAATTGATACTTAAAGAAAGTAAAAACTGTGGCAAACATAGATATTTAAATGAAAAGGACAAAATATTTCATGTTGATGCATAGAACGTCCAAGATCTCACCGTTATCATTAAATCAGAACTGTCAACTGTTCAAGGGAAGGGTCATGAAACACAGCTGTCATAGTGTATGGAACCTACAGGAGGTCAGAAAAAGGTCAGAAGTTAGGTCAGACACTCACATGACATTTAAGAATCCTGTCTGGTCTTTTCTGTCACTTCAGGCGCAGACAAAAGTGTCTTTAAATGAAATCAGCCTGTTTTTCTTAACTGACAACACATTCATCATGGACGTAGAATGCAGTTGGACACAGTAGAGAGTCTGTGCAGGAACTGCTACCTATATTCAGTTGACTGATTTAATGAACTGGAAAGTGCTTTTGTTGATACTCAAAATGTTTGACTTGGACACAGAAATGAGGGAAGATAAATGTGACAAATGAAATAAATGAGTCTTTTTGAGTCCTTTAATGCGAGAGTATATTGAGGAGTGAACTTCTGGCTCAGGCGGTAATGTTCTATACATGCATGATTTTTTTTTCTTTGTGACTCGTGAAATTAATCATTTGATATTTTCTTTCCCAGTGGAGAAAGATAAAGATTTTTCTCACCAGCGACGGCACTACAAAGAATTCCGTTTTGATCTGACTCAGATCCCAGATGGAGAGGCGGTCACTGCTGCAGAGTTCCGGATCTATAAAGACCACAGTCATAACCGCTATGACAATATTACCCTCAAAGTTACAATATATCAAGTCATCAAGGAATATCAGAATAAGTAAGTACTTGTCAAGGGACAACAATTGCATGATGCGGCAGTACATTCTAGTGCATCATTCTAGCCAAGTGGGGTGACAGCTATCGTCTTACTCTGTTGTTCTCCAGGGAAACTTTCCAAAGCACACGACACCCTCCAAATCTGTTTCCCCTCATTCTCACCATGTCTGCATTACAAATATAGTTCTTGGATAAAGACCGGTCCATTAGCAGTCAACTACTTGTACAGCTTAGAAAGTCCGCTGGTTATCACTCCGCATGTGTTGCTTGCCAAGCTGGCCTCATCCCATATAAAACCTCAAGGAACCATATTAGGACCTAGAGGGGGTTGGGGTGCTCCCTTGGGTGCTTCTTGGTTAACTGTTGCCCACCACCTGCCCGTCTTAACAATTTTCCAGAGGTTTGAACCATGACATAGCTGAATACACAAGGGTGTACTTAAGAGTGGGCCCACATTTTCTCGCTAGAAATATCTGCGATTGAAGGGGAGCCATGGCGCCTCCCGGGCTTTTATTTAGTCAGGGTGTTTTGCCACCTTGGGGAAGAATACTTGGTGGTAAATGTTCTCATACACATCACTGAGAGAATTGTGCATTTCAGCTAGACTTCAGAAAATATCCAAGCTGTTGCACAAAATGTATGCATATGTATGATACAAATATTTTCTGCGCTTGAAAATTTCACCTCCAGAATCTGGAGCAAAGCATTAGTGCTACAACTTTTGAGAGGTTGTAGTGATTTAAAACTCTGTCAAGGCATGCACAATGTTGTAGACAGCCCAAACATGGTGGTGCAAGTTTAAGGAAAAAGGAAGACATTCTTACAGTTATGTGAGATATATGACAGACACTGGTATTAATTTCACCAGGTTGACAATTGTTTGATCTGGTGAGGTTGGTACACAACAGTGTTTGTAGAAATAGAGTAATGAGATTGACAAGGTGCTCTTGCAAAGATGAGTGGAACATATCTTACGTTTACTTTGTGACAGTCAACATAGGCTCAACTGTATACTGCATATTAAGCGAGGCAAGCCACTGCGTAAGGTTCAGATTAGCACGCAGTAATTCATTTGAAAATGCTGTGTCGCAAAGCTTTGTCGCAATGTCAAACACGTGGGCCTCAAAGAAAACGTTCAAGATGTACGGCATACTCTCATATAATCTGCAATAACTTTTCACTGTTTTTAATGATAGCCTTTTAGATATTATGAGATGTATTTTATACCTATGAAAACTTTCATATTTGGCTGTATAGTAGTATTTTTACTTGGCAATTCACTTGTGCGGGGTACTGTTGAGATGTTTGAATGTACAGTATGAAACTTTACTTTCGACATTATCTTAACTAGCGTAAAAATAAAATATGATGTGTCTCAGAAAATGACATAAATGCAGACTTCGGGAAGGCAGGCAACCAAGTGCATCAATGGAACATACTGTTAGCAGTCAAGTCAATATGACACTATGAACAACAAGATGCATAAAACATACAATGGCTAAATATAGAGCAAGATCCAAATCTAACTGGAAACCGTGACAACAGGTGCAGGAAATTAGTACTGTAACTAAAACAACCGACGGAGAAAAGCCACAGAGGATGGCCAGGAAAGAGAGGGCTCAGGGAGGGACATGAGGAAGATCAATCCTACTATGATTGACACAGGGATACAATCAGGTAACATAGATTGAGGTGGTGCTCCCAAAAATAGACAAGCATCAACAAGGTAACCAGCTACAACTCATAACCATTCACTTAGTTCACTCAGTTAGCTTAGTTCACATTCACAAGTCTGTTATAAAACTGTCATAGTTTTGTTATGCGCTAAGTTCCAAAATCGAAATAACTGTCATATTTAGGTTTTATTACTCATATTTTGGTTTCTGCGGTTGCATGGTTCATACCCCCAAAGTGTTAAAGGAAAGAAGAAAACCCACAGATGCTGTTAGCTGACTGGACAGATCTATCTTAAATCAGTCAGCAACGGCCTATTTATGTGCTGTTTCCTATTGAGGGCAGTTAATTCCTCATGTCAAACGTATCTTAATGCTAATACCTTCCTTATGTCATACTCCAAAGTGTTCAACATAATCGATGTAAAGTAGACACAGATGAAGCAAAGGATTCCGAAAAGGCTTATTCACTGTATGTTACAGTATAATAGTCAAACAATGTTGATAGATTTTTAGATGTCAAACTATGAATAATTATTTTGCATTTATCATTCACCCTCACAACCAGAGATGCAGAGACATACCAGCTTGACTCAAAGCATGTCCGAGCATCTGATGGTGGCTGGTTGGTGTTCGACATTACTGCTACCAGCAACCATTGGGTGATGAACCCGCAACAGAACCTTGGATTACAGCTTTGCGTCGAGACAGTAGATGGTAAGTTAAGCATAAAAATGTAATGAGAACTTTTTCTCAACAAGTGTACATTTAAAAGTTCTATTTCCAATGATTTAGAGCAGGGGTCAGGAACCCATGGCTCGAGAGCCACATATGGCTCTTAAAGTTTTATACTATGTCACCACGCTTGGGAGTATAAATCAATTAATACAGTCCTGCTAAACATTGAACTGAAACTGATTTCGTACAGCTGGCAATTGCGGACGCTGTGCTTGTTGCATAACAGAAGAGGTGCCAAAACATTTTGCTGCATGTGTGGGAGTGGTGAAAACTTTCATTCGCCTCCCCACCCCCCAACCACCTGATGCGTCACTGGCAACAGGTTACTGTCCTGCATTAAGGTGATAGACCTCATGCACCCTTGATTTGCAACGAAAGAGTCCAGAGGGGAGGTGCAGAAATGCTTTGCTTCATTTTTGGGAGAAGTGAGCCCCCTCCGTCCCCCCCAGCTGACGACATAATTTTGCACTTTAGATGTCACAAAGTACACTGCTCATAAATATAAAGGGAACACCTAAACAAGACAATGTTACTTCTAGTCTGTCACACCTCTGATAAATCAACTTGTCCAGTCAGGGAGCAACACTGATCTATCACTTTTATTGAAGTTTTCCAACTGGGATATTTCATTCATTCAAATCTTGGATGTGTTGTTTTAGTGTTCCCTTTACTTTTGTGAGCAGTATATTAGCGACTCCCCGTATTTACTTTTCTGTGGAATGCGGGTCCGAATGGCTCTTTGGGTGTTTAAGATTCCTGACCTCTGATTGAAAAAGATGTCACCTTAAATTCAGACAAAAGATCATATCTTAGCTTGAGCCTGTTATTGATAAGAATGTGAGAATTTTGATGCATCAACCACATTGTGCTTTGAATTGTATGTGAACTTTCTTTCTTTCTCTTTATCTTTCTGTAAAGGTCGGAGCATCAATATAAAATCAGCAGGGATTGTTGGGAGGAATGGGCCTCAATCCAAACAGCCATTCCTTGTGGCTTTTTTTAAGGCCAGCGAGGTGCTGATTCGTTCTGTCAGGGCTGCTTGGGGGAAAAAGAAAAATCACAATCGCAATAAGTCCACAAATCAGCAAGAAACATCTCGGGCAACAAAAAATGGAGGTTTGTGCGCTTAAATCTGTCTTCCAAGTCGCTTTAGCTGCCATTTGTCGACAAAAGAGCCCAAGGCTAGGTTGAAATATATGAATTTTAACAAGCACATCCATGGTCAAAAAAGCATGAACCTGTTTTTCCCTCTTCTTGTCACCACCAGTGCTGATATTAAAAAGAACATCCTCTTAGCTTTTTATGCTAATGTTCGTAGAAAAAATATGAAAGTCTGACTGTACTTATTTGTGTGGCAGAAGTTAAATTGATTTACTCGAGTAGACTGCCTACTTGTAACTGAAGTAGGCACAGGTGCACATTTAGACATTTAGGTAGGTAGGTAGGTAGGTAGGTAGGTAGGTAGGTACTTTACTGATCCATTTATCTTGCGATCCAGAAAGTTAAAGGTTCCAGCAGCTCAGGTTGATACAGCAGGTGGAAGATACTAAAAACTTTGCAGTATACAATACCACTACGGAGGTACTCCAGCTCATTCTCATGTCTCTAAGACATGTGTTTCTAAACCAAACATCATGACAGGTGTCAATTCCATCTTGTTAACCTAAAGCTGATATTCATCTATCAGAGCACTAACGACACTCTCCTCCACCCATGTCAACCTGCTTGCATTCTATTCCTCGCCCCTCTTGCACACTGTCCATCACTTAGAATGGCTAACCTCCAAAGAACAAATAGACCCCCACCCCCCACACCCCAAAAAAAACAAATACTCCACTACAACACTACAACTATAAATACTATCTTTGTTCCTGTTATCATCCAAACACATGGAAATTCACTTTCAATTCATTTCAGTGCATCTCTCTTGCTTTCTAGATCACAATACAAGTGAGCAGAAACAGGCTTGCAGGAAACACGAACTTTACGTCAGCTTCAGGGACTTGGGTTGGCAGGTAGTTATTTCACCCCAACAGAACAAAACATTGGTAACACAATCACCAATAATCGAATCATGTCACATGAAAGTAGATAATCCCGTTTGACCTGGCCTTTTACTGCAGGATTGGATCATTGCCCCTGAAGGCTATGCTGCTTTCTACTGTGATGGAGAGTGCTCCTTTCCCCTTAATGCACATATGAATGCAACAAATCACGCCATTGTGCAGACCCTGGTAAGTATTAGCCAAAGTGTTTTACCTGTTTTACCTTCTCAGCTGTTACTCTTCATATAAAACATGTTGCTATTGCACTTTTTTTCATATTTCTACTCAATGTCTCTGTGTTTTCATTTATAGGTCCATTTAATGTTTCCTGACAATGTGCCAAAGCCCTGCTGCGCCCCAACCAAGCTGAACGCAATATCTGTGCTTTACTTTGATGACAGCTCAAATGTTATTCTTAAGAAATATAGAAATATGGTCGTTAGGTCTTGTGGTTGCCACTAGAGGCCTGGCAAACTTTAATTTATACTAACTTGTATGGGACTTGCTGGAAAACACATCTACGACAGCTGTTATCTGATGTACAGTATTATGTAAATATGTTCTCTTATCTAATTTATTTTCCGTTCTGTATGTAATAGCACTGAAAACTGTGATATTTAAATAACAAGAAAAAATAGTTCAGTCAGTTATCTCTTCATTGTTGTGTCCATTGGCATATACTGTACAGACATTACCCTACCTACGAACATTTGAGCTGCGAACATCTCTACATTCTGAACTAAAAGACCTGCCGTAGTAATTGAAATGATGAAAAAAATTGTAGTAACTGCCAAGTATTTGAAACACCTTTCAGGAACGTAACTTGTTAGTTATTTGGGGAGTGTCTGTATTTAGTTAAATCTAAAGTTTGTCAGTAAATAATTCACTGAAATGCAGAATCCAAACCATATATGATATCATCAATTCTGCTTCACCTTTGTATTAATTTGTTTTCTTCATTGGCGAAATGTGCTATCAGTGCCTTCAAATGATAGAAGGGAGCTTTACAATATAATTGTCCTTTCCAAAACAAAGCTTGACCTAATCTCAATCATTTAAATGAATTTGTGTAAAAGGTGTATGAAAGGTATTGATAGCTAATCATGGAGCTAATATCAGCCATGTCTTTAAAGAATAATGGCACATTGTTTTAGTATCCCAACATTGGCTTGGAAAAGCTGTCCTATTGAAGTTTTTTTCTCTCTCTCTCACTTTTTTCCTGTTTGCTTGGAAAAATTCTTTGTTAGTGTAGGATGTTGCTTTATTCATTAAATGTATCACTTCTAAGCCCTAAAAAGTTGCCTACATTTCCTTAATGGATTTAGTCAAAACTATCCACAGCTGTATTTTAAAATGAAGACACTCACACCCCTTACCCTCTTCACTCTGGTCTAGCTGCAAGTCCTCCTGCAAACCCCCTCCACCCACTCCCCCGATTACTACTTGGAATTCTTAGAATGATCGATGCACTGTTGCCAGACAAGTGGCTAAGATTTACAATACTACAGATTTACAATACGTGAAATATGAATAAAAATCCACACAGAACGATGATGAGATAAAGATGGAGAGGTTTGCAAGCTATCTGGCAGGGTTTTTCGACATCATGAGCCTGCCTCACTACTCATCGTAACGGTGACTGATGTTCTTGAGCTGGACTAAGTGAGATCATAGGGACTTTGAGCCGTGTTAGGCTGAGATTGACGGCATCCAGCGCCTGTGCCTCGTCTTCAAACACAGGTAGAGCATTCAACGCTGAGCGCTGTTCACATCGTCTGTACATTGTGTTTTTGTGCTAGTCCCGTCTGACAATAACACTCCCGGGGCGGGGCGAGGCGAAGGGTTCCCGATCACAAAAACGCATTGACAACTGCGTATTGATGCCTCTCCTTAGGGCAGATTCCCGGTTTAAAGCATTCGGTATTTGTTCACCTTCCTTCCATGCTTTACCGAGCGGCAACGTCGGTCTGTCAGTTACGGGTTTGAGGGTAACGGCTTCGATTCCCGTCTTTCAGGGAAGGGGAACCCGTGTTGATACCGTTGCCGTGGCTTTAAATGTCATGGAGCAATAAAGTACTCACCACCGCACATCGTTGTCACTCAAACTAAATAAAATTTTGCAAGGCATGTCCAAAGACAAAAAGTGTGGGAATGTGTGCAGACATTTGCTTGTCAAAGTAATTATTAACGCTGTTGGAAGAAGTCGCCATACAAATTAACTTATCATATTGCCATTACGGCAGCAAGTTTCCTTGATATGATAGAGGAGGTAAGAGCAATTTTGCGGAAACAAAAATCCAGCAATGTGACCAAGGTTTTGGTTACTATGTGATAACGTGAGACATCCTAGCAATGAATAGGTGGGACGGAGGTAAAAGTGTCACATAGGGAAAACGGTCTGTATAATGTATGTATAATAGTGTATGTCCAAAATGTTGCCCTTGCACCCACATCGTACTTATCGTAACCGTTACATTACATATCTATGCAATGTAGACTATACGTTACTATCAATAGTATTGCATTGTCCATGACATTGATGAGCACCTCAAAGTTCAGGATTGGCGGTCAGATGGGCGAAGCACATTAGAATAAAAACGTACCTCGTCATCCCCCAGAAAGCAAACATTGGGTTACTCTTCAGTTTGGCAGCCTACCCTCACGTAAGCACAGTAAATGGCTTTACGGATATATGATGTGCTGTTTCTCATCACTCAATGTTTATCACAATTTCAATCGTTTGCTCCCATGGAGTGATGCGGCACTGTGTTTCCAGTGTCACAGTCAAGTCTTCCATGGACTTGTTCATGGAACCCCGCTCTGTATAGCAGGGGTGGGCAAACATCTCAGCTCGGGCACCACATTGACTTTTAGATTTTGACAGACGGGCCGGCAGTGTCAGCACAACCTGCAGACCGTTCATACAGAAAAAAAGTAAATAATTTAACACCGTAATGCAGAAAAAAAGCATCATGTTGTGAGATTATTTACCTTTTAATCGGACCAGTTTTGTTTTTCACCCATCTTAACAAGTGTATCAAAGTCTGGAGTTAATTTTGTTGTTGTAGTATTTTTTTTTTAATTTTTTTTTTTTGGAATGCAGTCAAAATTGTGAATTCCTTGCCAATCTTTGGCAGGCCGGATCAAAAAGACCTATTGTTTGCCTATCTCTGCTCTAAAGAGAGCCAGTTAAGCTAGCTAAGTAGCTAGTTCAGTAACGGTACTTGATAACCACCGTGGTGCTGTCCGTTACGCCTGATAATTGAGATTGGGTTTGGTCCAGTTATTTCATGGAAGAACTCAGTTTAACTGCTCTTGAGAAATGGTAATCTAGTGGTGCTGTGGTAGCGGCTAGAGCCAAATAATCAGAATCCCCTTGCCAAACCATGGGGCTGCATGCTGAGAATGTTTTTATTCAAATGCGGTTCACGGCAATTCCCCAAGTTTGGATGTTGCCTTCTGCTCAGGGCTGAGTTTACCCACAGAAGTTAAACCTATCGAATGTCATTGCAATTACAAGGTGCTTAGAGCCAGGAGAACTTCCAGAAATGTGTGAGAGAACATGCTTTTCCCACAAAGGCACTGTGGTTATGCAGCGATTTTCAGGACTCATGAAAATGTAGAGATTAGGTTAAGGATTGATATTTATTTACACAACTGTGTTGACCTTTCTGAACACAGGATATACACTGTTACGTTTCTCTCCCTTCACCCCCCTACTTTTATAAAGTTTTTTTCTCTGACACAGCAGAACATTGAGTAACTGTATTTCACTTAATTAAAAGCAGTGGCCTGCCTTCCCAGATGTTATGTGGGCTCGGTGTAAAAAGTTGTGTTGACATTCGGTGAATAGAAGAGGCCACCTGCTAACTTAACTCTAGGCCTCTGGAATGATTTGCATTCCTGTGGCCTGTTGCTTGGCATGATTACTCCATGCACTTTACAATCCCATGTACTGTATAATATCATGGATTCTTTCCAATTCAACCACATTTCTTCCTTTCTGCAACATTGGGACTACTATGAATGAGCATTGATTTAAAGGATCCTCTGCAGACTATACAGGTTTTGAAAAAGTGACCCCATAACCGCAGGAAAGCAATACACAACAATGTCTAGGTTGAAGATAGAATAACATTGTCACTGTGCAAAGCAACCTGCTCAGGCAGACACATTGTGTACTACTTCTTCAGATTTTTTGTCTTACGTGAGTATGACAAAAATGACACTGTGATGCTTGTGCAGGACCAGATGCTGTGCTTTGCTTCTGATCCTACAAGTACTGTCAGACATCTGCCTCTCTCCCTCCTTGTCTTTCTTTTTTTCTTTCTGTCTCTCTCCTGTCCTTTCCCTCTCTGTCTACCTTCCACATACATAGCATTATCATGGTAAACGACAGCAATGAGAGCGGAAGCAACATTAGCCAAGCATCAATTAACTCTAAGTCCTGATTTTCACTGCCTTCCCTCCTGCTCATTATCAGATGTTTCAAAGTTCAGAATTCCAAATTATGAGGAAGAGTCTGCATTTAAACTTTGCCTGTGGGATGGTCAATGTTCAAATCTTGACTTTCCGTTCATCCTGATCCTGCCTGCCTATGATTGGCTGGGTGGGTGAGTTGCCTGTTGTGATCTCGTAAGGGATAATGAACGCGTCAGAGGTCATCGTTTGCTGATAATCAGTGAGAGGTGCCCCTCCTCCCGACTTGAAGAGGCCAATCAGAATCAAGCATTCACCCAGGCCGTGTAATAATCTGTTATATTTTTGGGATCAGTTTTTTTCGCACTCCATTGACCCAGTTTCTTTTGTGAAATAATTTGCTCTGTGTACTGCAAAGCCACACTGAATTTCCCTAAACATGGCCGCGCCACTTCCCACAGCACTACAATACTGGCTGCCTGCTTGGCGATCATATTTCAGTAGTTCTGAGAAATAGATGTTTGTTTGCTCATACCTGTTTATGTGATGAAATGATACAACTAGAGTCATTTTCATTGTATTGCTTTCTTCCCCATTTGTTTTTGCATTAATATTTATCATTTGGCGTACAAGCGGTTGGCAATAATCAAAGGACCATGGGGACTTAGTTTAAGCTTGCTGGTTCTAATCCAGAGCAGACCAAAGACAATAGTGGCTGACTGGTGGGCCAGCACCACCTCCACTGCGCTGCCGAGGTGCACTTTAGCAACGCACTGGACCCCAAGACTTGCTTACAGGACACCAAAGTGCCCACTGGCTGCTGATTGCTCATGGGTATTGTGCTACTCTGCATGGATTGTATAAAATATTGTGAGTCAACCATGGGTTTAATGAGGAGGAATTGTTTGCTGTCCAATGAAAATCTGAAGTCAACAGCCAATTTGTAGCCCTGCAATATCCATGTGTTGGGTATTGCACCAATAAAATCACTCAAAGTCCATGAGCATACGTTGCTAAATTTCTGAGTTTAAACACAACCATTGTTTATCTTTAGGGCTGTTAATCCTGTTTTCATAGTTTTAGCCAACATTATCACAGGCTGTGTTTTCTGTCTGTGGCACACAGTTTATTTGCAGAATATCGGCCTGTAGTCCATCCACAAGGCAAGTGAAATTGTATCTAATAAAAATGTTGCGCAGTTTACCTACTTCATCTCCGCACATATGGTTCTCCTTATTTGCGTTCTGTGGGTGGGCCTCAACTCCACACAACTCAATTAGTCCCTCTTGAATAGTTTTGCCATATGGGTCAGATTTTTACATTTTGTTTGGTATGACAAGGCTGCATAGGGATTGCGTCCTCATACACAGCAGTGAAGAAACTTGATTTTGTTTGCATGTTACTCACTTATGCACATAAGCTTCCTGAACAGGACTGAATGGGTTTCGGGTGTTAAGATTTTTTTTTTTTTTCGTTTTTTTTTTAGGAAGTTTCCACAGATTGTTTTGCAACCGGGCTGTCACACTGAATCATAGTTAATGAAGGCACCTGTGCATCAGAGCCTTGACTGCACCTCTTGTATTTTTTGTTTCTTTTTACATTCCTTTTGCATGTAATTTTACTTATTTTTGTCTACTAATGCAACAGTTGTATCTTTCTACCAGTGGGGAAACAATTTCTGCACATACTTTGTGTAGGTAGTTCCTGATCCAGTTAAAAATGTGCTTTGCTCCTGTACTAAGGACCTCTCTCTGATGTACAACCCAGAAGCTAACTTTGAGAGGGTTTTGTTTGTTTTTTAATAGTTTTTGGTTGATCTTACCAGTGACTGCAGCTGTCTTTGCAAAAACAACAGCACACCACTGGCATACAGATCAATTGTTTAGCGTGTTATTGCATGGATATATGCATATTTTTAGCTGGCCCAGTGTGAAAGATCTGATCTCTGGCAAGAAAGTGAGATATCCTTGCCTTTCTGTTGGTCTGTTGGTTGGATTTGAAGAGATTGACAAAACCCAATCGCAGATGACCTGACTAGACACACATCCAGTTTGTAGATAAAATGATTGAAAGGAAATGGAAAGACAGATTCAAGCAACAGATAGATTGAAACAATGGTCAGTCTCTCAACAAATGTGATTTCATTGTAGTAACAACAAAACACACTCATGTAGCCATATAGAAAGATGTCTCCAAGATAATACTTGCAGAAGACAACGATTTATCATCCTTCACAGGTTTGATGCAAATTATATTCTGCCTCCTATTAAGTGGCAAATCGATATTCAAGCAGTATGTTATCTTAAGTTGGTAGCTTGGCTTTGTTGTGGCTGCTTACTCTGCAGGTGTCAAATGGCTTTAGGCAGTTTGGCATCCTCACACACTGCATTTGATAATGCAGATTGAGGTGGCGGCACCCCATCCTATGGTCTGTTGTAGCTCCCCACTGTAACAGATATTTTGGACAAAGTACACTGCAGGTGCAGGTGCCACAAATTGTAAACATTTATTGTAAACTAGTGTTTGATTGCCAGCACCTACTGGAATTAATAAGCACCCAGTGATCCTGGTTCCATAGTTACAGATCTAGAAGATTGTTAAGTTCTTAACAGTCAACTCACAAGAGTTTTGCATTTTCATCATGTTTATTCATACCATTGGTCCTAAACCGGCCTCGATTAAAAGAGATGAAGGACAATTTCATTTCCTCTAACGTTAACATTTAATAAAAGGCTCCACTGCTGCCACATTTCAGTGGAGGATGAAAATTGAACTAATTTGGTGCCTGTTTTCTCTCTTCCACTTTGTATTTAGATCTGAAACAGCTTTAAATGGCCTCTGTGCCATGCCCAAACCTGTTCTTCATAAAGACAATTTCACATCTGTAACTATCCTAATACAAAAGAACCAATGCTAAACAGTTAACATGTTATTATGTACAACCTTTTTGCCTCAGTCAAATGTTGCAACATTTGCAAACTGTTAAATTTTTTTCTGTTTAATATTTGGAGGCATCCATCATCCCCTTGCTAAACTGAATCCTCATGAGTAAGATGAATTGTTTCGAGGAGACAGCTCACAAACAAACACACAGACTTTTTGACTTTGAGGGCCGATCTGTTTTTATAACCTATACAAAGAACACAAAACTGCTATTGCTCCCCTACACTTAAAGTCATATTGCTTTATGAACTCTGTCAGTATCCTGTGATTGTGATTTTAGCCTGAAAATTCTTGACATACAGAGGAAGTTTATATTTTGTTCGAACCTCCTTCGTGATTCTGACAAAATTTAAAAAAAATAAAAAGATTTTTTTTTTTTAAATTGGAAAATAAGGTTCTGTCCATGCATCGCAGTCCTCTTGTTCATCATTTCGTCTCAGACTGTTTAAGTTCCTCCGTAATACATTTTTGGTTCCCCCAAAGATGGATGCAGAATAAATTGGCTGGAATTGTTTTTAATATCAGAACGCCGTTTGTATGCCATTTTGAACTTTGAAGTTCTGCTCTCACCTGCCTTACATTTCTTCCTAAAAGCAGGAAAACCGCTGAAGGCCATTTCTTTTAAGCAACCCCCCACAGCTGGATTTTGTCAAGATAAACTATATGCCGAGTTTCCCAGGAAACCAAAGGGTTAAATTGCTAGTGAGAGAGCAGTGACATGTGAAGAGAAAGAGCCCGTGTGCATGCAAAGCTTCCTTAAAAGCCAAAATGAAAGATAATGAATAATGTTATGTGGGTTGATGTTAGATATTGAATTATATTTATTTCTCATGAATTTATCCATTTTTATTTTAAAAGATATAGATAATGTGTTCAATCAACTTAGTGGACTTCAGCCATAGTTGTGGTGTGTTTTGATTTGCTGCTATTCCACTTTCAATCACAGCTGTTTTCTGCAACTGCAGCTGATGTCTCTCAAAGCGTAAAAAATGCAGATAAAATAGGTAAACGGAAAACTGTGCTCCAATGTTTGCAAAATACACCCATTTCTTCTGCTGCTATATTTTTTGTGTCCGAAGAGGTCAGAAATGCTCATAAATGCTTTTAAAATTCGGCAACTGATTGACATTGAGCTCAGATTCTACTGCTGCAGAAAAAAAAAAAAAAGTAATTTTCCGGCCAGATCGCATGCCTCCCTCCCCTCGGAGAGGAGCAGAAGTCTCTCATCACTGCACCGTTTAGCATGGTGAGATGGTTGAATGCAAGGACTTCATTAAGCCTCTCTATTGTTAACAGCTGCCCTCTGAGGACTGGTTCTTTCTGTGCGAAAAAAGAGAAAAAAAGATTGCCTCGCATTAACAAGGGATTTTCTTACACCACTCAATTGACGTTGGCAGCAGAGGCCTGTCGAATTGTTCATGTTACACCAGATCAATCAAAACAACCCAGCCTCCACTTTTCAGTGAAAGAGAGAAAGGTGTGTCCTCTACCTCTGCAGAATTTTTGGGTTGTAATTCAACGACAGAAAGAAAATTCCCAGTTCATTGATGGGGGCTGAGGGCCTCACTCGGCTACCTGTCGAAGTGCCTCTTTTATGTGAATCTGTGCCTTTGGCTCACATTTTGGATGATCTGCTCTTCCTAAAAATACAGTCACTCCACCCTGCGGTTTGTTCCCTTCCCTCCCATGCAAGTGGCTGCCATGGCAACTGCTGAATCATCGTCCGCCGCCTGCTGTCAACTTTCAATTCCATTTCCCTATGCAGCGCTGTACTCCTTCATCTAGGCCCACGTTAGCATATTGATCCCCCACCACCCTTCGTTTCAATCTTTTATATTAACCTTGAGGCTGTGTTGTAAGCTATCGCAGAGCACTGAGACGCTACAGTGTGTGAAGCAGTTTTCTGGATGGGTAACGTGCCCACAACAGTAAAACACTGCCTGAGCAATGAGCACCTCCTCAGGGACTATCCATGGCTGAGCCACTGGCTGCTGGAGGAGAAGGTTAGTGCTGCTCTCTTGTTTCTAATTTGCTGCATGCACACGGCTACATGACCTTCGCATGACAGAGGCTGCTCAGCAAATGGAGGGAGAGAGAGAGAGAGAGAGAGAGAGAGAGATCATGTAATTCGTCTCGTGTGATTCACTGTCATGGAGGAGTGGATTTGCAGGATAAATGTTGTTTTCTTCAGGTGAAAGCTGAAGAAATAATGATTAACACCGGAGGTGCTTTGAATTCATGTTTTTTTTACCACTTTTTACCAAGTTACATGAGGGGTTCCAATAGAAAATTCCCTGATCCTTTGCGTTTTTTAAGGAGTTAGCCTCACCACCCATCCACTGAGATGCATCTCCTACATTTGCACCTAACTGGCATGATGATTGAATGTTTTTGGTCTCATGTTTCCGGCGTTCGGGTAGGCTCATTGAAGTTGAAAAATAGCTGTGTAAATGTTGTCTGACTAACTGTGTCGATTGTACTGTTGAATGATTTACACAGTCAGGCTGTTTGTGACTGACTGACTGTGTTGATTGTACTGTTGAATGATTTACTCTGTTGAAAAACACTTCTCCAGGGAGTTACAGCACATCCGGAGTATCCAAAGTTTGTGAAGATTGTTGAAGTTGGACCAAGAGATGGGCTTCAAAATGAGAAGGTACCGCACACACAGCCAAACTCTTTTATTCTTCACATCTACAAATAATTTATATGAATATTAATAAACATTATGAACTTCCACTGTATTCATCTGTCAATCATCACATACTCATGGCTAAAACACATCAAACTGCTTTACCAGTTACAAGGAGTCCTGAAGGAAGATGTATTGAAATGTCCTCTAAAGTATTTTTATTTACAACAGACTGTCCTGCTGCATATCCCCTATTTCCCATCTTGAGTGAAATCAAATCCAGGAAATGCTGTTTCATTCCCACTCAGGAAATTGTTCCGACAGGAGTTAAAATACAGCTGATAGACATGCTTTCTGGCACAGGGCTGCCAGTGATTGAGGCCACCAGCTTTGTCTCTTCAAAGTGGGTACCACAGGTAATAACTCTCTCCACACACCAAAAGAGTGCTGAGTGATTTATTAAGGACCCCTGTTTCTCTATGGAGCCACTGAGGAAGAATTCGCTCATCTTACATTCTGGTTTGACCCACACAGGCTTTTACAAGGAAGCATTTACGCTGTATCACTCTCTCAAATTGTGCATAAATGATCTGGATAAATGAGGATGTAGACATGTCCCATTTTTGGTTTACCGGATGATACATGCCATGATATTGAGAACATTACAGTTAATTTTTGGTCTCCTGCCTACCAAGGACTCAATAAACACATGTGTGAGACCACGCATTGCCCATTTGAGAGTGGAAGTTTGCTTTTCTACTTTGCATGTTTTCCCTCTTCATATAGATGGCTGACCACAGTGATGTACTCAGAGGTATTGAGAGAGCTCCTCATGTTCGGTACCCAGTGTTGACTCCTAACATCCATGGCTTTGATGAAGCGGTGAGGACCTCTGAACCCATGCTTGAAAATCACAGCAACCGAAACAGAAACTTGTGCATGAAAGTAATATATGGTCATGTTGAAAGGTCACAGCCGGAGCTACTGATGTAGCAGTGTTTGGGTCAGCATCAGAAACCTTCAGCAAACACAATATCAACTGCTCCATTGATGACAGCATGCTAAGGTTTGAAGAGGTCCTCAACAGTGCTAGAGAGCGAAACATTCCTGTCCGTGGGTTTGTATTCCTCATACTACTTTCTGACACACAGATCCCGAAACGTTGCATGTTGTTCTCATACTGTCTGGTTTAACTCTCGGATCACGGGGGAAAGTACTGAAATACATACATTCTTTCCTCTGTCATGCACACACAATTAAGTAATAACAGATTAATAGCAAAGCTGCACATGTGGGCCACCTAAGTAAACCACAGGCCCAGATGTACTGGTCCAAACCAAATAGGGGAGGAGCAAGTCAGATGTAATCTTGTGTCTTTTGATTACAACCATGAATGTAAATATGCTGCAATAACAGCAGTTGCACTCTTGAGATCTCAGTCTGTTCATTGATTTGCAAATGGGTTGACATCCTCATGCTGTTTGTCAGTAAACTGATGTTTCTGATCATAAAGTAAGTTCAATTGTCTTGTGTTTACCGTGGTGTGTGTAAGCAAATTGAAACTGATCTGTAAAGCCAATCAAGGGGAATGATAAGTAATGTTATGGCGATGGTTTTTAGAATTCATCTTGCTTGAACACTGGGTTGGTCAAAGAATATAATGCAACACACAAAAAAAATCCTTTTTGCCTCCTTCGTATTCATGCCAACGTGTGATCACAATGATCGTGAAACGCGCTGACAAAAATTGAGCAGGAGTTACAAAATGTACTTTTTCCATTGTGCAAAAATCACAACAGCATCAATGATGATACAGTTTCCACTTAACTAACACTGGGACATCTTGTTACAAACTTTGTACCTTTGAAACTATCATATCAATTATCATATTCAAAATTCTGACTAACTGAGTGAATACAGCTTATTATTTCCTCCACATACTGCAATATGAGGTTGACTTCATCTTCATGCAAATAGCTCAGCGTTCATATCCCTGTGGACGATCTTGAACTTTGACCCCAGGTTTTTTATTGCTGCATCAGATATGTCTCCTGTGCCCTTGGATGTCCATATGAGGGACATATTGACCCATCAAAAGTAACACAGGTGTGCAAAGCCTTCCTTCTGATTTTCATTTTGATTGGGAGAATTTGAACGTAGTCACTGAACTTTCATATCTTGATGGATCATTGTTCCTACACAGTCAAAAAGAATTCTTAGCGAGTGGAATAGATTTTTTACCGCGATTGTGTTCATTAAGCAGATCGCTAAGAGACTGTACGAGATGGGCTGCTATGAAATTTCTTTGGGCGATACCATTGGCGTTGGTACGCCGTGCTCTATGGAGAAAATGCTGCAGAGTGTGATGAGGGAGGTGCCCCGCAATGCCCTAGCCGTGCACTGCCACGACACCTACGGACAAGCACTGGCCAACATTCTCATCGCCCTTCAGGTAACATCGCCCTTCAGGCACAATGCTGTTTTGTCCCAGGGTCCCCAAATTTAACCCTATAGGTAGCCATATCTCAGTACCTCCTCCATGGTGTTAAAGGATGTTAGCCCTCCTTTAGGATGAACACAGCATGATGTGACGAGAAGTACGGAAATATTGATGCTTCTGATATTCAGCGTGTTTGATTTTTAGAATCAGTTTCCATCTATCTATCTATCTATCTATCTATCTATCTATCTATCTATCTATCTATCTATCTATCTATCTATCTATCTATCTATCTATCTATCTATCCCATTGGTCTATACCGATAAAATCTACAAATGCTTTCATTTCCTAAACAATTCCTATGTTTTAGCCTTCACTTTGTTAAATGGGACCGTGACCGTCTCGGTTTTCTTTTTTTTTTCACTCGTCATTTTCACTCCTCATGTGTCCAGTTAAATTGCTATAATGTATCAATATTGACAATGATACCAGCTGATACCCAATCTGATACCAAATATCAAATCCGACCGAATTTGCAGTAGCGCACATTACTAGGGGATGCAACTCCACCATATTTGTGTAGTTGTCATGGCTCACAGCCATTATGTTCACTGTATAAAAGAATCTTCCCGAGGCCGTAATGATAATGTGTCATTTTACAACATCATGAATGTGTCCTCTGTTGGAGAAGGCACAAAACAATTGCATAGCTCACAATGGGCAGCACAGAAAACTAGGAGCCATCAGTCACCAAGGAAGAGGGGCATTAAGAAACATGATCTAAGCACAACAAAGCAAGATGATTCAGAAACCACACGCTGAAAAAAATCCCAGAATCTTAATGAACACTAGATATTTCCAGTGGGCCCTGCCATCAGAGTACCTGTGTGTTATGATGAAGTAAACAGTCTCCACGGACTTTTTCTGATAAATTTCCAAGCATGAGGTATAGCGAGGGGTTGTTCGGTGTTTTGTCGGCTGTGAATGCGAAACCGAGGTAACACAGATACAGCTGTATCAGTTCTCTGGGACGCGTCGATGTCACCACGGAGGAACCTCATCGGGGGCTGGGTGGGTCAGCAGATGTGAGGGGGTCAGCACAAAGGCTCACCTATTCAGTATCTGTTGGACAAAGCAAGCAGCTAGGTGGATAGAGGAGCCCCGAGGGGCTCCTAACTCATCTGTCGCTCGGCTGCTGAGGTCTGACAATGCTGCGCTTAACGGCTGATGGAAGATGATCCGTCCGTCTGCTTGTTGCTCAACATGTGACAGACGGTGCAGCAGCTGCTACAGGTTTAATGTGCTCAACATTGTGCTTTTTTTCTTCAATATACATGCAGTATGCAGGCCGTAATTATAGCCCTTAACCCATAGATAGTGTTGGCACTGCCTCCTAACAGTTTCTCTTTTGCCAAATGAGGCCGCCTCAGAATGTTTGTTTTTTTTTTCTTTGAAATAGTCCACAATCATATCATGTTGCCCAACTTGGTCCTCAGTTCCTGCTAAACACATGCTTTTCACTGATGCCTACTTCCTACGTTTTCACATTGGAGCTACATCATAAACGGAAACAGGTGGGCTGTCGCATGGAACCACTCTATTCGCATTACATGGCTTTAACTGCTTTTGATTTTTATCAAGCAGCATTCCAATTAAACCCAGCACTCAAGTTTGTGAGTAACATGTTTTTTTATTTCACCAAGCATTTGCAGGAGTATTTTGCCAATATTTTGATAAACACAGTAACAATGACTACAAAAACAACAATATGAGACGAGCCTTACTTTTTGTATGCTTTTCATATATTTTCATGATAAGCATCACCATTAATGACACACCAACCGTTTGTTACAACAATTAAGCTAGACAAAGTAGCAAATGCTTTTGGACTGTGGAAGAACAAAAACAATATTAATGCCAACGAAAGTCAGAAATTTGTAATTTATTGTTCTTGCGCAGCTGCCCGTTCTCTAATTAGTATGTGATATCTGTCGCATTCATCTTAACTCATGAGAAAATATGGATTTTTTTCAGAGCTTTTCATTACACCGTGTGCCAGTTTACAAAACCAACTGCAAGAGAAATTAAATCCCTGAGTGCTGTCCGCCCCGAGTCACCCCTTTTGTTCATGATAAAGACATTCCTCCGTCTTTGTACCGGTATTTTTTTTTTCAGGAGGTGGAGGGGGGGCTTTTTTTAAACCTGCGCCTGGCAGGTCACACAATGGCATCGTATGTTGTATAATTCCACCGGCTTGGCATGAAAAATTATTCATTCTTTCAATTTACAGCGTAGACTCATCTTTGAAATGTGCTTGTGCTTTAGCAGAAAACTGTTAATTTTGATTTCCTTAGTAATTGTCACCCAATTTGTATCTAGACCAATGCATTATGTATGACATACAGTGCTGGTTGAATTTTGGGCCACGGTTTTGAACAAATAGTGCACGTACTGAGTGTACTATAGTGTGGAAAATATGACTCATTGCATGGCGCTGTGTGCTGAAAAGGCTTCATATTTTTGTATCTCACAATCATTTCCTGTTGATGACCACAACCTCAGTAGTGCTTGCACAATTGGTTTTAGAACATGAAATCAACCTGTTTTCATATTGCCATGATATTTTCGACCACAAATCCTATCAATGGATCCATAACATGAACACTGAGTAGATTTAGCCCCCATATCACTTAAGCTTTAAAAATTACAGTATCGTTCACATCCTTTGCTGAATACATAATCTTTCTCTGTTCCAGCTTACCCACTTTCACATTCTTCTTCAGAAAATGTTGAACGTCAATAAGCTCAACTTGAATCATTCCGGTTTGAAAATACACTGCGCCTTTGTTCGGGAATATATTCTTTTCTCAAAACCACACCTCACTGAATTTCTTTTTTAACGCCAATTTGACATCTGGTTTCTGGGTAGTATGAGCACTGGCACACAGGATCTGCTGACCAGTGATTCCTGCACGATTAGCGTCCAGAGGGGCCGGACAGGCTGCTTAAAAGGTTTGTTTTGTTCATCCATAATATGGTACGCTGAAGACCTTCGACCTTACATGCTAAGCAGAAGAAAGTTAGACAGCTGGCATGACAGATTACAACTCAGTGTTTGTGTAACAAAAAAAGATCTGCCTGGTAGAATATCCCTCTATGGCTCCAACCAAGGTCTGGAAATCTTGCACGCTACACAGCGTAGCACAATCCCGTCCGTCTGCCCCACCTCCTTGGCTCATCAGCCAAGACAAACAGCAATTATTGCAACTTCAGACAGCCTCTGTAAGAAGAAGCCTCTCATCTGAATTAGAGGTTACCAATTAGTAGCAATGCTTAAGAAGCAACAGTGATTCTTCTCCTTTTACTTTTCCTTCACAGTTAGATTCCTTTATGGCCTAATGCAACTGAGAGGTCCGGCTTGTTAGTTCTCCTCACAGCGGCATCCCCATGACATCTGGCATGATCACAAAAGCTGGAGAACATGCATGTTTGATATTTTCCTGCCAATGGACATATGGAAAACATCCTGAGACTGCTGTGATTTTGGAAGCAGAGGAACTGGCCCCATCCGTTTTTTTTTGTTTGTTTGTTTTTTGTAATGTACAGTTGCTGAGTACTTATCTAGTTAACTGTCGTTTTGGTGCAGCAAAGGATCCTTAGCCATTTCTGCCTTTCCCATGTTCCCAAATAATCACATTTCAGCTCATCTGAAATTGTTAGTCAACCAGGAATCTCCCTCACTGAGCCAGATAGACAAAATCCTCACCACATCACACTCACACATACTTGATCACTCAATCAGTGAAATGAGTAATGTTTGGGGGATGTCAGCTATATTGGTTTGACTGAGGAAGACAGGAAATGTTCAAGGAAAGAAGATTTTGAAAGAGAATTGATCGACCTTATAATTAAGGACATATTCATTTAGATATAGTTAGATAGTAGATAGATACACACACACACTCACACACTTGCACGCATTCATGCATACATACATACGTGTGTATGTGTGTGTGTGTGTGTAGGTGTTAATGTGTGCGTGTGTAAGTATGTGTATGTATGTATGTATGTACATGCACACATATACATGAAGAGAAACGTGTGTATGAAGTGTATATGAACATACTGTATATATGAAAACATGCAAGCAAAACACACACACACACACACACACATATGAAAACATATCAAAACAGTGTCTACACATATTCTTACAAATTACACATATATGAAGTATTCTGTTCAGCAGCTCCCGCGTTCCTGTACAAAGGACAAGGCTGTGATTATGTGGTAGCGGTGGTTAAGATGGACAAAGAGGATGACTAAGCCTGACGGTTGGACCTTCTGTCCCCACTCATCCTCAAACTGTAAAACCACGGTTCCAAACAGCTGTAAAACATGACCGCACAACTCTGGCGAGGAGCTTAGCGCCGAGCAGAACAATCAAACAGACCAAGGATCACTGTTGATGGATGTGTTGCATATTTGGAGCTGCAAAATGTCTTCTCTTGTTCTCCGTCCTTGCAGATGGGGATCTGTGTGGTGGATTCTGCCGTGGCAGGCCTGGGAGGATGCCCATATGCGGGGAATTCGTCTGGAAATGTCTCAACAGAGGATGTTCTCTATATGCTCAACGGGATGGGCATAGAAACGGTCAGTGTTTCCCCTTGCCATGCACACAGATTTGAGGTTGTGCTGGAGTTAATGACACTTTTGTTTCTTATTGTTGTTATCAATAAGAATTGTGTGCGTACCTGCCAATACTGCAGACAGGAGTGTACAGTGTGGTCTGTTCTGTCTCAGCCACAATGCTCACTGCTCAAAAAGTAGAGGGAACACCTAAACTACACATTGTAAGTCAGTCACACTTCTGTTAAATCAACTTGTCCAGTCAGGGAACAACACTGACTGATTATTTTCCTCTTTAGTTTCCACGATATGATGAATTAAGATTCCCAACTGGAATTAATCATTCATTGAGATCTTGGATGAGTTGTTTTAGCCGGCCCTATTTTTTTGTGAGCAGTTTATTTAACAATCCTTACCCCTGCTGGCAGAACATCCTCACTACACCTCACTTTGCTATTTCCATCCATACACTTTACTCAGATTGAGCCAGAGTCCATCTCCTGCGCTCAGTAACATGAGGATATATCGTAATACATTGTGTAAATACTTTTATCCTCTGTATGTGTTTAACAGGGGGTGGACCTTGCCAAAGTAATGGAAGCTGGAGACTTTATTTGCAATGCTTTGCACCGCGAGACAAATTCCAGGGTTGCCAAGGCAAGACGCAAATGACAGTAATCAGTATTTAATCAGTCTATATGTGTAGTCTATGTATATTTTTGTGCCTGTGTAAGTGCTTCATCCGCTGTTGGCTATGTTATGTCAGAATACATTGTTATTGTTACTTACGCTATTTACAGAGCTTGATAAATTTGCACATTTCTGTGAGTACTGCCAAAGAGCACTTTCATTTCCTTGCGCATCCAATGATCATGTGACCAATGAAAATCTTAAATCTTGAATAGTGCTCAACATTTTGTGGATTGAATATTAATCATGTAATCCCTCTGCTTGATTCAAAAAGATACATTCTAAAATGACTGTCAAGCACCTGCATGGTGGTGACTTTGAGGTTATGTTTTCATTCTTGAACATAACATGCAACTGCTGAACATTCAAGTGAACTGTCGACGTATTCTGGGGTTTGGCTCCTAAGTTGGTGGCCTTTGGCAGGTGGATACAACTGCAAGTGAATGAGGTGGGAACACATTGAAACAGAGGAGTCTGTCCTTGCCATCACTCCATGTTCTTGTTTTCAGCAATGATTTTTGAAGGCATTACCCTGACACAGTAATGTATGGATTAAAAACTATGCATTTTACTTTTGCCGTCCAATGTTTAACCGTTTTCATTTTATTTGAATTTTATTTGCAAGAAAATGGATGTCCTACTGGCAAACATCTATTGTGCCTAATCTAACTGTAACTGCCTGCGTTTGCTGATTATCAGCATGGAGCCATTTTTATGTTGGACTGCAACAGCTATGTTATTTTTATTTGCACGTGATGTCACGTAAGACAATAAATTCAATTCTGCTCCATCAAAGACAGACCTCTACTTTGAAATTTTACTTGCAACTCCAAACGCAAACCTTACATGTCGTCAAATGTCATGTACATTACTTTGGGATTACCTTAAAGAGGGTGTTGAAATGTTGTTCTCTTCACTCATATGACTCCATACAGAGGGAAGCTGTGCCTTACATTTGCACAAGCATTGCAGTCACATGTGCTTGGTGCTGTTCTGTGGAAACTCTCACACCACTGCACAACTGGTGTTTTTGCAGATCTACTCATCGATAAAAGCGAAACCAGATGGCTGCAATTTTACAGCAAAAATTTCACTGGCAAATATTCAGTACAGTGATTAAATATTGTGGTGATCTGTGCTTTTGGAGAAATGGGGCAATTTTACGACCACGTCTTTGCCCTTTACACCATGCAGCTTTGGGAGGCACTGTTTAATAGAACAATTTCACACAGTACAGGATTTAAGACACACAGCAAATCCATCTCAAATAAAATGTCGCTCAAAGACAACTTCAAGGTCACAGCAGATTTTTGTGACAGACAGTCGATCTTTGAACTGCAGGAATAGGATTGCTCATAAAATACATCAAAAGGTCTGCATCACCAGAGTCGGTAACACTAAAATAAGCATTTTGCCTATTCTCGTGTGAGAAACCCTCTCAAAACTATGCTCAAGGCAGGTCATGCGGCTGAAGAGCTGAAAGACTTTGTCATTGGTACATTGGTCAAGGTACATGGTATCTTATAATCACCGCCATGTTTTCAGCGACATACTGCGTAAAATGACATCCAGTTTCATCCCTCAAGTTGCAGCTATGCAAAAGATGGAGTCAATCGGTTAGCAGTGTTCTCACTATCTGCTCAGACATTCTGCATATATTCTACTTTTGGTTGACTTTGATATATGTCATCTTCACTACACTCTTGTGCTGTCAATACTCCGCAGAAGGGTTGAGGCCAAGTCGAATTTACTGAATTGTAAATGTTAGTGACCAACAGTCACGCTGCAATAGGAAAATCCGAGTCTTTTCCTCAGTGTTGTGTTCAGAAGGATTGACTTTCAGAAAAAGTAGAACCAGAGGTGCAAATTTGTAGAAATGGGTATTCTCCATGGGAAATGTGAAACTTGTTTTTGAAGTCTTATCACTGTGAAAAGTACTTTTGGGTGAAAGGAAACATTAAACCACCAAAAACACATCATGAACAGTTTTTTGACTGGTTTTGAAGGCACCAACAGTTTATTGGTACGAAAAAACAGCAGGCCCGTAGTTATGTCTTTGGAATTGCAGAGAAAACTGCAAAACAGAAAAACAGAGAAAACGGACTAAAGCTGAAACACTTGAGAACCAGGTTATATGTATTTTTTACGATCCAGCACAGATCGCACATACATGCACTGTATTTTCACAAGCATACACAAACATTCATTGAGATTAAGTTCAACCCTGGCTTGTACCAGTTCAATTTTGTATCAGAGAGCAGAAAAATCGTAATTTAAATCTCCATCATCATCTTGGCCTACATGTCGATGACTTGCATGTTTGTCCACGAATATTATCTAGTTCCGTGACTGAATCATTCCTTGCCTTTCAAGATGGCCGTGTCCAGTCGCCATCATGGCAGCTCCACTAAGATTGTGCATTTTTGTAGTCTCAGTATTTATGTCTGTTCTAAAACCAATTGTGCAAGCACTACTGAGGTTGTGGTCATCAACAGGAAATGATTGTGAGATACAAAAATATGAAGCCCCTTAATTTCACTGCACATCCTGTATGAGCATGTGACCAATAAAGTTCTCGAATGAATGAAGTCATCATCAAGGCTATTCAGCAGGGGCCCAACACAGTTTCAAAACCTCTGCTGACCCACTGTACTGTTACAGCTTTGTAACCATGGGTGTACAGATGCTCAGGGCCACGCCCATGGCCTTTTCGGATGCATCCTGGGCTTATTTGGGTTTCACCGCCAATCTAGGCGGAGCACCTGTTATCCATTGGGTCTAATTGAGTTAGTGCTAGAGTTTTGCCTGTTGGTTTCTCTGGTTGTTGGACCGCCAAATTTATTCTGTCCTTGTCTGTCTGTCCACCTGTTTTTGAGCCTGCCGTGTTGTGGATTCAGTTTTTTGCCCGGAGGTCTGATCTTCATATTCATTCTGTGTCTGCCTGTTTTTGACCCCGCCAAGTCTTGGACTCTGGTTTTTGCCCGCAGGTCGAATCTTTGTGTTTATTCTGTGCCTGCTTGTCTGCCTGTTTGTGACCCTGACGGACTCTGGATTCTGAGTTTGCTGAATGGACTAAGGGAATAAAACACAACCACTGAATTCATCTCTGCTTTGCATTCGATTCCCGCGCTGAACCCTGACACTTCTTCGTGAACATAAAGATGTACTAATTCCGCCCAATTTGCCACTACAGGTACTTGACAAATACTAAGTTCTGCTGTCTATTTTCAATACAAGAAATGTCTGAATGCGGTCTTAGCTCAAAGTGGGTGGCAAAACAAGTCCAAGCATTTTATTTTTTATTCTATTCTTAATTATGCAGAGTGCCAGTGCCAAACTAAAACGGCATTTAGAGACTACACCACATAAAATGAAACATCCTGCTGCCATGCAGTTTGAAGTCTCTTATATTGTATTTCATTTAATGAATGGTTTATAAGATGGTAGTGAGACCTGCCATGATGTATGGGTTACAAACAGTGGCTGTTTAAGAGACAGCAGGCTGAGCAGGAGGTGGCAGAGATGAGGATGAGGAGGTTCTATTTTGGAGGAACCAAGTTAAACAGGATTAAAAATCGCATCAGAGGAGCAGGGTTGGTGGGACAATTTGGGAATAAGGTGAGAGAGGTAAGATTTAGATGGTGTGGTCATGTGCAGAGGAGACATAGTGGATATATTGGACATAGGATGTTGGAGATGGAAATACCAGGAAGGAGGAAAAGAAGAAAACCACAAAGATGGTTCAGGGATGTAGTTAAGGGAGACATTAGTACAGTCGGTGTTTCAGTGGATGATTGGAGGAGCACAAGTGAAGGATGATCTGTTTGGCGTCCTTTGAAGGAAGCAGTCCAAAGAAGAGGATGTTGTATTGGAGAATAATTTGGAAATTTTACATGGACACAGAAATCCCCACCACCGAACTGAAAATGCTAGGGGGGGGGTTGCTTGGGACAGTACGGTATTTCGTCTGACCAAAAGTTGACGAAGGGGGTGGGGGGTTGCTAGCAACAATATATTGCAAATATTTAGAACTAGTGTTCCGCGAAACACCGGTTGGGAAAAACTGCCTTACAGTCCAGCCTCCCTCCCACCGATTGTTTTTGGCACCCAGTAGCCCCACACGTTCTTGCGTATATAGTGAAATTGCGTTTTTTCTATACTTAATGTGACAGCAGCAAGACAAGACCCAACGGGACAAATGCAGCTGTCAGAATTGGATGCATTTTGTGAAATGATGTGAAAGCATTTTCTTCATAATGCACCCATATGGTGTGAGCTCTGGGCAGGTAAGCGGACTGCTGGTGGATGTCACAAGTGTTTAAGTCTATTACATTTATGGTATGCCACTGCTTTTGTCAGGGAGAAATTACAAAATAACAACTTTGCAGAAGTTTGAAGGTACAACAGGCTTCTTGTGTCAGATCAAAGCAGCTCATTTGTCTGCTCTTTACAACTCAAAACCATTTGTCTGTGTTTTCAAAAATTGTATGTGAGCACCCCACTTGGATTTTGGTATTCCGTAGTCAAATGTAAGTCAGGACAACAATATACTTACAGTTTGAAAGAAGCTTAGAACCACGTCCAACCACATCTATGTGTGATGGCCTGAAATAAAAAAACAGATATCGGGCAGCAAAATGGACATGCTATTCGACATCGAAGAGGCACGGACGTGTTTTCCATCAGGGCTGATGAGACGGGTTGACATAAATTTGGGAATCACACAGATCTCTTTCGCACCAATCCCCATTTCATCTCTTGATGAAAACGATGTCAGCATAGCCAAGTCCATGCGCTGCCACCACGGAATCAACAGCATCACAAATGTCTGCATGGCCTCCTTCTGCTATCATCTGAAATCAATAAGTAGGTCTCAGAGACTGACAACATTTCTTGTTGCCGGCAAAAGGAGCACGTCTCAGCGACACTTCTTCCCGGACTTGATATCATCAGATCAACTTGTCATCCCATGTCATCCAGCAGCATACTGTGTCCCCATACCACTTAATCCCTGTAAGATCATGTAAGCAATGTCTGGTGGGACTGACTGAACAATGACTGATCATCGCCCTCAGTGACATGTGGCTTGGTTCCTGGCTGGTTAAGCACTGACTTCATCACAATCAGTTACCGGCCTGTGAACCACATAGAGAAATTTAAAAAAAACAGATCAACAGTCTAAATCTGGCGTAGTTAGATACAAACTTATCAGTGCAAATCACTGGGTAAATATGATAATTCAAATTATTTTTCTTTTTTTTCAATGATGACAGGTCGGGCATGGGCTCTCCTCCCTCCCCTGACCATCACGCTAACCTTAGCAGCACTAAATGCTTTGCTTTCATCACTCAGATGAGCACGTTTCTCCCAGTACACCCAGTGCCAAGTTTCTAGTGAGTACTTCTGTCATCAGGAATCAGGAATCTTTTATTGTCATTATGGCAGTTCACATTGTGTAATGAAATTAAGGTAATTTCATTACACAATGTGAACTGTGGCTTTGTTAGTGAGCTGCAGGTCTGTGTTCATCTGTTTTCATCCTTACCTTCACAGTTTTTACATGTGGCATAGTCTGTAAGTGGCATTGTTTGTGTACTAACTGCATACTTTGGTGTACATTTGGTTTGCCTATGTTGTGTATTGGGGCTGCATTTTCATTTGTCTGTATCTGTTTGGTTTCCAGTTTCAAGCTTTACCAAATCAAACCATCCAAATCAACACATCGGGCTGTTCTTTGGAATTTGGTTGGGATAGTGTTTAGCCCTCTGTATAGCTGAGTGCACATTCTTGGGGACAACACTGGTCCCCAATAAGCACCACCAATTCTTTTACACTTCCAGGTCAACTCCCCGGACATCTCTCATTCCCCGATGTGTCCACACCGCACCTAAAATGAACTCCCCTGGGGTCAACAAAGCCATGGATCCACCCACTTGTCCTCTGTGGAACTGAGATGGAGAGAGAAGCTGCCAAACATGCTGACTTTGCATGCTTGGAGGTCCATCATTACTCGTCGTGTTGCAACTGCAGTCTGCAGGTGAAATGAGGCACAAGACACAAAGACTCCAGGGAAGGCCCAATTAGTAAGAATCATTAACAAGACATGGATGTAGGTCAGAGAGCGAGAGGAAGAGAAGAGAGAGGAAGAGGAAGAGGAGAGAGAAGCACAGTGCATCAGGAGAAATTCCCTGACAGTCTAATTCTACTGGCATATCTTGGTCTAACTACAAGCTTTACCAAAAAGGACAGTTTTTAGCCAAGGCTCAAAAGAAGTGAAGGTGTCTGCCCCCCAGACTGAAACTGGAGGATGGTTTCACAACAGAGGAGACTTGTAGTTGAAGGTTCTGCCCCCCATTCTAGTCTTACCAACTCTAAGAATCACAAATAACCCTGTGTTCCGGGATTACAGAGTTCTAGAGGGATGGTAAGTCGCCATCAGCTTTAACATATAATGGTGCCTGATCAGTGAGCGCGTTGAAGGCAAGGAGAAGAATTTGAAATTTTATTCTCGATTTTACAAACATCCAGTGCAGAGAGGTTAACACAGGAGAAATGTTTAAATTCCTGTCAATATCAGTGCAGCAGCATTCTGAACCAGCTGGGGAGGCTTCAGTGACTTGTTGCTACACCCTGATAATAAAGAAATAAATTAATCCAGTCTAGAAATAACAAAAGAATCTTTTTTTTTATCATCTTTTAAGGACAGCACTTGCCTAACCTTAGTAATGTTATGTAAGTGAGAGAGGGCAGCTCTTGACATTTGTTCCATGTGCACAGTGGGTGACACATAGTAATCAAAAATGACTCCCAGATTTTTATTGTGGAGCTGGATGCCAAGGTCAAGTCATCAGAAGTAATGATATCATTGCATAGTGACTTTCGAAGATGTTCATGACCAACAACGATAACTTCAGTTTTATCTGAGCTGAATAAAGAAAAGTTACAAGTCACCCTGGTTTATGTGTCCCCAAGTCATGCCTGAAATTTCGCAAGATGGTTTGTTTCATCTGGCTTCACTGATATATACAGCTGTGTATCGTCGGCATAGTTGATAGAGTGTTTCCTGATGACTCCACCCAGAGGAAATATTTATAGAGTGAACAGCCTCAGCCTGAGTACGGAGACGTAGGGAACTCCATGTCTAACCCTAGTGTGCTCAGAAGACGTTGTAAACATGTACAAACTGAAATCTATCTGACAGATAACATTTAGATTAGCTTAAAAAAGCTTTGTTGACTATCAGATCCTCTAGCCTCTGTAGAACAAACTGATGGTTGATGATGTCAAATGCAACACTGTAATCTAAAAGAACAAGCACAGAGGCAAGATCTTTGTTCAAAGCAATTAAGACAGGGGTGTCAAACGTATGGCCCGGGGGCCAGAAGCGTACCACTAAGGGGTTCAGTCTGGCCTGAAAATTATTAGGAAAAAAATGAATTTCTTTAAAATCTGCAGTTCCTATATTGCCCGCCAGGGGTATAATGTTTTAGTTGGTTCCATCACTTAACCTGTTTTTTTCTGTTGGTCCTGGCATCCTCATTAGTAACATGTCTTTGTCAAAAGAGAAAAGTGGACACATAATGTCAGATATTTCAAGAAAATTTACCTATTCCTAAATGTTCACAGAGGTGAAAGGGAAACCTGTGTGCCTGGTGTGCATGCAGAAAGTTTCAGAATTTGAGGAATACAATTTTTGGCGCCACCATGAAACTCAGCATGGCGAAAAATTCAATAGCTTGCATGGACAACTGAGAGAACAGAAGGTAAATGAAATGTTGGTGGGTCTGAGGTAGGCGCAATCTGTTTTCTCCCAGAGCCGGATGGCCAGTGATGCTGTGTTGAAAGCCAGCTACATAATTGCTGGCCAAAGCCGTACTGTAAGTGGGAGCTCATCAAAAACTGTATGCTGAAGGCTGCCGAAATCGTGTGTCCTGAGAAGCGACAAGCCTTTGCCAATATTTGCTTGACGAGAAATACCGTGGCAGATAGGATTACAGAACTATTGGCAGATTTGGACAGCCAACTGAAACGCGAAGCAAAGTCATTTTTGGCATTTTCTGTTGCAACTGATGAGAGCGCTGATATAACGGACGTCGTTCAACTGTCCATATTTATTTGTGGAGTTGACAAGATTTTGACTGTCACAGAGGACAGTTGGTGCCTGTGACCGACACCATGCTAGCTGAGGACATTTTCTGCTCCATCGTTGGAGTGCTGGACAGAGTCGGGGCGGACTGGTCCCACGCCATAAGCCTGGCTACTGATGGTGCACCGTCAAGGATTATGTCAGTGATTGGGAAAAAGGCAGGTGTTGTGGCAGAAATCAGAGAGAGTATACCAGCCGAAAATGGAGGGGGTGAGTTTTGGACATTTCATTGCATTTTGCATCAGGAGGCATTATGCTGCAAATCGTTAAACATGTCAGATCATGTCATGGAGATACAAGCGTCCATCACCATAACACGGTTCACCTTTCGCAGCCTCGCTGTTTTGCAGATTTTTTTTTGTGTGATTATGCATGCTTTTTTTTGTTGTTGTTTGCGCGTTGTGTTCCGTGTCCTGATTAGCTAAGGGAGGACCGCACATGTGATCTGCGTCCTGATTAGCCTAGGGAGTACCAAATGCATTCGGCTAGCGGTGTGACCCTGAAGTGCTGTACTGCATGTTTGCAAGTTTTCTACCCAAAAAAAACCCATAATGTCAATCAAATGAAGTGCGAAGGAAAAGGCACCTGCAGTCAATCAGTCAGAGGAAGATGCGAACCATTGCAGAAAAAGTTGGACTTCTGGACATGCAAAAGTAAGGTAGTTACGCGACTGTAGGCTGCCATTGTGGAATAAATGAATCGTCGTTTTGTCACATAAAGAAGGAGGAAAAAAACACAAGGACGACAGCAGCAATAAGTTTTGACGGGGATGCAAAAAGGGTTGTAACTGTCCGCAACAAGACCATCGTAGGGATGGAGTCTGCTTTAGTTCTGGATCAGTGACAGCAGGAAAAAGAACATTTTTATAATCTGCGAAAGTTTGAACGTTGAGAGTGTTTGAATAAGAGAGAAATGTAGAAAATGTGAACCCGTTTCTGAGGAAAGTGTGAAAAAGTGTGTGGTTAGGGGTTTTACGGACCTAAAACATGTATAATAATTTTTAAAAAAGTAAAGCTGATTACTTAGCGGATGTGGTCTATTGCAGGTTATCTTTAGAACGTATCCCCGACGATAAACAAGGGGATATGTAGTTGTCCGAACTGTGAATTTCATTTGAGCCAGAGGTCTGTTTGACAGACTGTCAGTTTGACAGTCTTCTCAGTGGCTGTAACATCTGGTCATCATGGTCTGTCATACCACAGTGAAGTAAAATGATTAAGCAGAGGTGCGATGCTGAAGCGCCACTTTGATCTGCTTGGGGAAATCAAACCTAATTGTAATTCCTCAAATAAACTATTGCTCAGCAGGTTGTTACTTGACTGATTGGCGACAACTTTCTCCAGAATCATGGGGAGAAAAGGATGGTTAGAAATAGGCCTATAGTTAGTCAAAACCCCTGCATCAAGAGAGGGTTTAAGAGGATGCTTAATTACAGCAACTATGAGAGGTTGTGGGACATAGCCAATCAAGAAAGGCATATTAATCATATAAAGTACAGACGTTGCTATTCAAGGAATGACTTATATGAGCAGACTAGCTCATCTTTATTAATGGAGGGAGGTTGATGGGGGAGAAGCAGTTTTTTTTCTTATTGTTACAATTTTATGACCTTGAAAATGGCCATAAAATCATTACTATTAAGTTCTGCAAGAGTGTATAGTACAGTTGACTCATGACTCTGCAGCAGCCCTAGCCAAAGTTCCAAAAAGGAACCTGCATTTATTTCTATCTTCCATCAATGAGGAGCAACAGGCGGCTCTGGCATTACATAGAGCCTCTCTATAAGTTCTCAGACTGTCCTGTCAGGCTAAGCGAGATTCATCTAACTTTGTGGAGCACCAGATCCTTATTACGCGGGCTCTTCTTCAATTTTCGGTTCTGTTCTGTTTTTATTCTTCTTCCTCAGGGGGAACAGTGGCATCGAGCGTAGTGAGCGTGTGGCACTATCAACTCGATGGTCTATACTACTGGGAGTAAGACTAGCAGGGTACTCCATTGTTGGAGCGAGACAAAGTGCAGATGGAATCGCTTCCTTAAACCTAGCTACAACATTGTCTGATGAGCATTTAGAGATAACAGTTTTGGTCAAAGATGTTTTATCTTATGGATGGAATTCAAAGGTTACTAGAAACTGGTCTGATAGAGCAGGATTATGAGGGAAAAACACCAGGTTCTTGAGCCAAACGCATGACCAGAAGGTGTTTTCAAAGAGAGAATGTTTGATTCCAAAATCCAAAAGGCAGGTTCCAATACAGGCAAGATAGGTGAAAATGAGCGGGCAGGCAACTGAGAGGGGATACCCAAGAACAGCATCAGCAAGAGATTTAGTCAAAATTTGCTCCATGTCGATTATTCACAGATACACATGCAGACAGAAAACCAGGCATGTAGATACATGCAACGCAACAATCAGATACAGACTGAACTTCAGCAATGGTTAATTAATACACAACAAGACAAGCTGTGATAGGCAGCCGGTGTTCAAGCAGATGGAATGTTCAAGTCAACGTGGAATGGAAGTCCAAAAAAGGGCATGGGCGTAGCCCCGGGAATCTGCAACTAAAGAACAGTACATCTTGGCCCCAGCAGGGGTCGACAGAACAATCCTCACGGATGGGCATTGTACCAGGATCTCCGTCCGTGAGGATCCTGGTACAATGCCAGTACCGTAAATTTAGGTCGAAAGTGTGAGTTTTAGTGGGTGTACTGAGAGAATCCAGTAGAGTCCAGCAGTAAGAGAAAGGCACACCTAAGGCTATCAGTCTCAACATCCACATGAATATTAAAATCTCCCACTACAGTCATCTTATCTGTCCTGACAACTAAGCATGATAGAAACTCTAAGAACTCACTTAGAAACTCAGACTTTGGACCTGAGGGCCGGTGCAAGATCAGTTGCAGTGCTTTCCAGGTAGGATGTGACAAGAGCAAGGCTTTCAAAGGAGTTGTGACACACTTTAGCACCAGGATTGATTAGGAGGCTTGAGTTAAAGATGGATGCGATCTCACCTCCTCAGCCGGTGTCTCGAGGAGTATGGTATTAACTTCACTGGGAGGAGTGGCTCCACTCTGGCTGATGTACTTGTAGGGAGTTGGCCAGGTTTTGGTGTGACATAACATGTCAGAATGACATTCAGATATCAAATTACTGACCATTCTGTCTGTTGTGGATAGAGATCTAACTACCTAAAGATACACTCTTGCTGAAGGACTGACCTTGCTCAATCATACCAACATTATTCAAAAGTTTGCACTCATGTTTCGTTTTGCAGTGTTGCAACCTTGGTCTTTGCATTTGTAATTACTGAACTGTTTAATCATTTGTAGTATTCGAAATAGTGACAAATAAATGTAGTGATTCACTCCTTGAATGAATTAACTGATACAAATAAATCAATTGACTAATATTCTCATAAGTTTGTTTATTTACTGGAGTATTTTGGGTCACAAACATCACATGGTATCAACAAAATGTCTCTTCTTTGCAGATTGGGTTTTAATTTTGCTTCTTCTCTTTACCACCCTGTAAGATGAATGTATTATTACATATTTCTTTATAGCAAGTGGAAAAATAATTCTAATTTGCAGGACGTACCACGCAGCAAAGGGCATTAACAGAACAACTCCAGCAAGCAGCACATATGCAACAGCATACACAAGATAATCTGAAATGACAAGATACCAGCGTTATTGTGCACCTGCTGTCATCATCAACTGTCTTTTTGGAGAAAAATCAAAAATTACCAATGGCAAATCTGTGTGGGCTCTCTGATTCCTGATTTTTAGTAACTTTGTCGGAATGTATCGTGTGTTTCCAAGGTGTCACTGGAATAACCACAAAACAGGTTAATTGGTGAACAAAAAAATCAGGAGATGAACAGCAACAAGTCATGAGGCATTTATCAACTTTTAAAATATGCAATTCTCCTGAATTCCAAGCACTTGAATGAATCGATCATTCTAATTTTGTGTGTTTCTATGAGCAGTGCTTGTGTATCACATAAATAAAAAATGAAGAAAAAATAAAATATAAAAATAAAATACAAAATATGAAAATTAAAAAAAATAAAAAATAAAAAATTAATAGAAAATAAATCCAGGAATTATGTGTAACTATTCCTAGAAACAAATTTCTCCCATCAATCACACACACACTCACTGAAATGTGATCTATTATGGAGTACATCTTGCAGTATGTTGCACTTTGCATGAGCATCACTTTGCAATCCTTTGCAACTACAAGGATGCATTAGTGTCGTGCCAAACATGTCCAGGAAGGCCACTTTGCACTGCTGGGTAACACCAAGAGCGAGAGCTTGATGTATTTGGAAGATGCAATCAAAACTTCCAAGGTCGCCGTCACTGCAATGAGTATCTACACCTGTCCAGCATTTAGACTGGAAGGTTTTGAGCCGGCCTCTGTTGATAGAAATGTAGAAGTGACACCATATTAGCCACATTTCAATAAAGATGGACTGATATGTCTTCATGCAGGTACTTATGACATGATTATTGTTGATGACCACATCATTATATCCTGCCCAAGGTTTCTTCCCATTATAGGAGAGTTTTTCCTTGTCAATGTGGCTAATGGGGGAAATGTTAGTTCTCTGTATGTTCCTCTTATAGAGTTTGAGTGTTACAATGTTGAGGAGCTCTACCTGCTCCATCTTGGAAGGCGCCTTGAGATAACTTCTGTTGTGATTTGGCGCTACAGAAAGGAAATTTAATTGAATTCAATTGAAAAATGGTTTGCCACACTATGTACATTACATACATATTCGTTGTTTATTGAACATATAATGGCAGTATATGTGAGTGTGCAAATGTGTGGTCTGTTTTCAGTCAGTGTTGATACGTTGAATATTGGATTACTGAAGGAAAAAATAAGATTGTCAGTGTAAGAAATTTTGTGTGACGGAAACATTTGAGGGACTTAAGACAGATGACAGACAAAACGGTTCACAGTTGTGAGTTCTATTCTATTTTCAGACCATCATTTCTCAGTCTAGTTTGCCTCAGGAGCTTCGTTCTTCCCGACAGTTTTTGACCCAGTTACACCAATTGTCACAGAAATAACAGTTTGTTCTGCTCTGTCTACAAATTCTTGCAAAGCTTTGTGATATTGTTTCCATATACATAAAAAAAAAAAAAACGGCTCAGAACGAGTGGCAGCTCATCTGTGAGCATCCTGCTAGTTATGGACACATTCACAAAAACATCAAAAAGAATAGAAGTCCCGAAGCAAAACTTGAGCAAAACTATGTTGAGATGCTGCAAAGAGTGTATGGCTCCATACCTGCAGTGTTGTTCTTTGAGACACTGGTCAAAAACATCCAGGCAGATGGCCTGGTTTTCACACGTGTCACCTTGTA